>APFE030865151.1:0-46423 GCA_000404065.3 Pinus taeda | reverse complement strand
TCAAAGCTCAATATCTTAAGTTACTGCAAAATTATAAAGATGTTTTTGATTGGACTTATGTTGATCTAAAGACCTATGATACTTCATTAATACAACATAAGATTCCTTTGAAGCCAGAAGCAAAACCTTATCAACAGAAACTTAGAAGGATAAATCCAACCCTTCTACCAACTGTAGAAAGGGAGATTAAGAAAATGCTAGATGCTCAGATCATCCTCCCTCTTAGATATTCTGATTGGGTTGCAAACCTAGTTCCTGTTAGAAAGAAAAATGGAGAAATAAGACTCTATGTGGATTTTAGAAATTTGAACAAGGCATCATTAAAATATAACTATCCTTTGCCCAAAATGGCTCAGTTACTTGAAATGGTTTCAGGAGCATAAAGACTTTCTATGCTTGATGGTTTTTCAGGTTACAACCAGGTAAATGTTGATACAACAGACAGAGAGAAGATAGCCTCTACTACACCCTGAGGTACATTCATGTATGCTAGGATGCCATTTGGCTTGACCAATGCTGGAGCAACATTTCAGAGAGCTATGGACATAGATTTCATGGGTTAGGTAAATAAATTTGTGGTTATTTATCTTGATGATATAACTGTTTTTTCTAAATCTGATCAGAAACATCTAAAGCACTTGATGAAGGTTTTTGACAGGTGTAGAAAATTTGGAATATGATTGAACCCTAAGAAGTCCTTTGTTGTAAAAGAAGGAAAACTGTTGGGCCATATAATTTCAAAGGAGGGAGTAGTAATTGATCACGAACGAGTATCTGCCATTCAAACATTGACATTACCTAGAAACAAGAAGGAGATTCAAGCTTTTCTAGGCAAGATTAATTTTCTAAGGAGGTTTATTCCAAATTATGCAGATATTGTAAAAGATATAATTGACATGCTCCGAAAGGACCATGAAGTCAAATGGACTCCCTCTTCTAGGCATGCATTTGAACTAATAAAGAGGGCTATCTCTGAAGCTCCCACCTTAGCCAGCCCTGATTATACTAAGCCATTTAGTATTTTCTCTTTTGCCTATGAAACAACCCTTTTTGTCATTCTATTACAGAAAAATGAAGATTCCCATGACCAACCCATAGCCTTTTTCAATAAGGTTATGAGAGTTGTTGAGCTTAAGTATGACATCATTGAGAAGCAAGCCTATGCCCTCATTCAATCCCTGAAATCATTCAAGATGTATGTCTTACATTCACCTATTACTGCTTATGTCCCTAATAGTGTTGTGAAAATTGTCTTAACCCAACCAGACACTGATGGGGAAAGAGGTAGATGGATCACTCAAATTCTGGAATTTGATCTAACTATCAAGACTACCAAGTTAGTAAAAGGTCAAGGATTAGCCAAGCTTCTAGTTGAATCCAACTGCAAAGTTCTCGGAATCAATTTTGTTTTAGAAATACAAGGGAAGAATACACAAGAACCTTCTGTCCTTGTAGAAGGGGAGAATCCACAAGAAACTTCCTTTCATCCAGAAGGGGAGAGTTCACAAGAACCTCTATCTTCAGAATAGATCAATCCTATACACATTGATGAAAAAATATTTTTGTCAAACTGGTATCAAGATATTGTAAATTTCTTGATTCATTTTGAGTGTCCAGCACTGTTCTACAAAACCCAGTGTAAAACTCTTAAGTTAAAATCAGTCAAGTACTGCATTATAAATGCAAATTTATACTAGAAAGATCCACTGAATATTTTGTTATTATGTTTAACAGAACTAGAAACTGAAGGAATCATTGATCAGTTTCATACAGGATTTTGTAGGGGACATTATTCTTGGAGAGCAACAGCATACAAGATTCTGAGAGGAGGATTTTATTGGCCCACATTGTTCTTACAAGTAGGGGAAAAGGTCACAGGTTGTAATCCTTGTCAAATGTTTGCTGGTAAACAAAAGTTAGTAGCTCTTCCACTCATTCCACTAATAGTTTCAAAACCTTTTTCTCAATGGGAATCAGATTTTGTTGGAGAGATTCACCCCACTTCAAGTAATCAGCATAGATGGATCCTCACTGCAAAAGACTACTTTACTAAATGGGTGGAAGCAATTCCAGTCAGAAATGATACCGATTCAGTAGTAATTAAGTTTATTGAGGAGAATACCTTATCTAGATTTGGTTGCCTAACTCAAATTGTCACTAATAACGCAGAAGCTTTTGCTAGTGTTAAAATGATTGACTTTTGCCAGAAATATTAGATTTTGTTACATCATTCAACTCCATACTACCTCAAGGTAATGGCCTTGCAAAGTCATCTAACAAAAGTCTGGTAAAGGAAATAAAAAAGACTCTAGCTGATCATAAGAAGAGTTGGGATTCACATCTGATTTATGCAATATGGGCAAACATAATTACTCAAAAGATATCAACTGGGAAATCTCCATTTCAGTTATTCTATGGGAAAGATGAAATTTTCCCTACTAATTTGGCCTTCCCTGTTTTAAAATTCCTGCAGGATTCAACAGATGAACCTGATGATTTTTCAAGAAGGATAAATCATATTATTGAACTTAATGAAAACAGAGATGAAGTTCAATATAAATTGAATAAATATCAGAATAAGATGAAGACTCTTTTTGACAGAAGAACCAGGGAGAGGGACTTTAAGGAAGGTGATCTAGTTCTAAGATGGGATGCTAGGAGAGAAGATAAAGGAAAGCATGGCAAATTTGACAATCTATGTGTTGCACTAAAAATTGTCGCCTTGACATTCTGCTATCTATGTGAGTTCATTATCACTCATACTTTCCCCCTCTGCAATTCTGAAACACCAGTTCCTCATATCAAGCCTTGAAAGTAAGAGAAAAGCCCTCAAAGTCTTTAAAACTCTAGTTCCACACTTTCTCTTTGTCTTACCTGCGGTCCTGCACCTAATGGTCATGTCTCTTATGCACCTGACGGCTTTGTCTCTGTGTTAAAGGTGCGGACCCCTGTAAAAGTTAAAAAGGTGCAAGTATATTTTAAAAAACTCACTTTCAGTCATTTCTAGAAGCTTCTCGAAGGAATCTTGAGGTGGCAAGTTCGCTCTCTTAAGGTTCATGCATCCCCTTGATGTGAGGAGCTTATCCCTTTGAAGGAGGATTCTATCCCTTCATAGTTGGACATGTAACCTCCTCCTCTGCACTATAAAAAGAAGCATTGGCCTAGTTATAGAGGAGGTTAGAAGCTGAATATTTTTGAGGTGAAATGCTGCTGGAACTTAGTCTTCTTTAGTTGAGTTTTTATGAGGAGAGATTACATACCTCTAAGATCTCATTTGGAAGAGTGCAAGGCCTGTCAAATTAAAGAAAATTCTTGTTTCGAACCCCAGGAAGAGCTTGTTCAACATCAAGGCTAAAAAGGTTGTAAGGTTCTTCTACTTCAAAGTTAATACAAATAAGTTTGTTTTTCTCAATAAGCTATTGATTCATGGTTTATTTTATGGATTCCTTGATCACCATAATAGACATGATTTATGATACTTTCTATGCAGGTGCTATTTAATGTTTGCTTGTTTATGATTGCAGGTCTTTAAAGATAACTCTTTCGAATAACTGGAGGATGACTACTACGAACAAGCACTGGATCTAAGGTAGGATCTTAACACCTTTATAGTATTTATTTATAAATCGCATATGTCTAGAGAAAGATAGATTTGTTTTTCTGTTTGTTGCTAGACTATCTTCTGATACTAGGGAGATCAGCCTTGTCTGCAAGATCAATTTATCTGGCCAACAAATTGGCGACTCCACTGGGGAAGAATTTGATTTTTGGTTTTCCTTTGTTTTGACTCGAGAAAATTGTTTTTCTGGTTTTTGATTGATGTATACTGGCTTGGGTAGCTTTCAAAAATCTTGAAGTATTTTTATTTTTTTTTAAGTTTTCTGGGGACCACACTTTGTCTTCACAAACAGCGCGGACATCTCCGCTTGTTTCCTTGAGTAAACAGTGCGGGACCGCACCTGTTGCTTCTGGAGCCTGTGGACCCTGTTAAAATTTTTGAAAAACCTAAGATATCTTCTTCTAGTTAAGTTTAGGTTTGATTTAGGATTCTTAGTGTCTACCCAGATCTGTATTTTTCCTGTCAAAAATCTCTTGTGAGTGAGTACTGATAGTATTTTTGTTTTGAATGATTTTCTAGAAGTTTTGCATGCTTGGAGTGGTTTTCACTTTGTCTCTGTAGTGACTCAAAGACCAGAAGCTTGAGAAACCTTAGATCACCCTGGTGTCTTTTTGTCTTCTTGATGAGTCTGACTTGGTTGTGAAATCTATCCTTTGTGAGAAACAGATTTAGTTTTCTTGTTGCAAATCTTTGAACAAACTTTGTTATAAGTTCTGAATTTCATTTTTACAAAAGAAAACATATCTGGATGTTTTTTGATTGATTTGTTATTCTGTGCAAATGAATCCTTAGTTTACTGAACAACTAAGTAAAACGTCCTAAAAAAAATTGAAGCTTTTATTCAATTAGATTTTTAAAGTTTTTAGATCTCAAAATTAGTTTTTGTAGTTTTGAGTGTTTTTCTAGAACTTGTAGATCTCTTTTGAAGCAAATTGTTTTTTTTTGTAGTTTCGAGTTTTGAAAAGTGAAGAGGATTTATTGTGAGCATTAATTATTTGTCTTCTTTTGAGTTCTTATTAAAAAACAAAATATTTTCGTTCCATTTTAATGTTGAAAGAAATAATTGTTTGTTAAAGAATTGCATTCTCGAACTCTTTCTTTTAGCTAGAATTTCATTGAAAGAAAAACGAATTGCTTATCATTTTAGGTGCATTTTTCTTTTAGTGTGTTTGGATTCAAGTCTTCACACCATCAAAGTTTTATTTCCATACCTATTGACTTAAAAAACAACCCATAAAAGCAACGCTTAATTAAAATTGATCTAGTAATCTTTTCTATTTCTAGGGCTCTTATCACCAATATAGCTTAGGCTAGTATCTTGGAGTAGGGAGTAATTAACTCTCCAAGATAGTTAAAACAAACAAGTAGATACATCTTGTGGTAGGGAATAAATCCAATTGTAATTGATAGATTCGGGGAAGCTTCTCTTAAAGGAGTCAAACACGAGATCATGTCTGAACCTTTGAGACAATCAATTATGTTTCATTGGGAAAGATAGAAGATATGTGTGTATTATAAATGGTAAACCTTGGATTAACCATTGTCGATGAGCCTTGGGTCACTTGTTGGTAAACCTCGAATTGACCATGTCGAGGAGCCTTCAAGGGGATTGAGCTTTGATACTCTGCCCTTGCGCGTGGAATCAGATCGTAGATTGTTCCCCCAGTTGTATTTTTTGTTGTTGGTAACCTTAGTGTCCATAAACTTAAGATTATTTCCTAAGGTAACGGTGAAGGAAAGATCTCACTGTACCTGGAGCAGACGTTGACTAAACTCACTTGGACTCTCTGGGGGGTTCTCTTCACTCGAGATGGTTTTATGAAGAAACTTGTGCCAGTCTGTTTCATTAAGTAGGTTGTCGGGGTAACTGTTCCAACCGCCCTTTCTGTATTAAACTTCTACTAAGTTGGATTTCATCACCAACTAGTGTTTTTAGTACGGGAAGTTACTGTTTGTGCATGGTTTGAACTCTTAGATTTTTTTAGGCGTGTGATTCAGATGTTTGTTTCTTTAGAGACTTTAGGTGTTTTTATTGAAAATTTTATTTGTTTACATGTGATTAATTAATATTTAATCGTGGCCAAATTACCGAGACAATCTCGTAGACTTTAGGGGAAACCTCCTGAGTATACACCAAGCCAACTTGAAGGGCTACGAGCTCTCGTATCACCTAGTGACAGTAGAGTTGGATCACCAGAAGCCAGACAGTCATCTCTAATTGTTCATCCTGGTTATCAAATACAAACAACAGAGTATATTCAAGAGCCAATTTCATTTTCCGAAGTTACTAGTAGTATTTCTCCTTCCAGTGAATTAGCTGAAGAACCTGAAATTTCTGAGCCTAACACTGAACCTACTGCTACTCCAACTTTAGGATTTGCTTCTCCAACTTCTAGTGGTCCTAGTTCACCTAGGATAGGAAACATCATTACTCAAAATCTTCCTTCTGGCCTCATTTCTATTGAAGAACTTGTCAGTCCAAACAAAGACGTAACTCTTCCCGAAAACCAACAGACTTTAAATCTTAGGGAGCGTGAATCAATATTCTATGTCCTTTTAGGAGTGACGCTTGGTATGTATCATTAACAAATTTTTTAGAAAACCTGGGTCTTAGTTTTTCACCACCTCGAATTCCTTTTCATCCTACACCAAGAGGTTATTATCCTTCATCGATTATGTCAAGACAGTCATCTATGTTTTCCCAATCATCAGAAACATTTTTATATGGCGGTCCTTCTGTTCCTTTGGGGTACCAGTCACTCACTGGTACTTTTTCAGGAGCATCTCCTCGACCAACTGAACATGAGTTATCAACTGGTAGTAATGGAACTCAAGCATTGAACGCAGAAGAAATCCTTATTATGTCTAGTAGTATTCCAAATCCTCAACCTCAAGGTAGTCAGTTACCACCTGGGGGGCAACCTCAAGGTAGTCAGTTACTACCTGGGGGGCAACCTCAAGGTAGTCAGTTACTGCATGGGGGGCAACCTCATACCTTTGAGACAGTACATACCTCAAGGTCAACCCCAGACTCAGTACATACCTCAAGGTCAACCCCAGTTTCAATACATACCTCAAGGTCAACCCCAGTTTCAATACATACCTCAAGGTCAACCCCAGTTTCAGTACGTGCCTCAGGGTTATCAACCTCAAGGTCACTACCCAACTCAAGGTTTCCAACCGCTTTTTGGTCAAACTTTTGTACAAGGAGTTGGAAATGTACCGCTTAATTATCAGCCCTCTGTTCAACCAGGTTATGGTCCTCCATATGCACAACCTTTTATGGGTCCATACTCTGGAATGAATATGGTGTGGGATCCGTCTCAAACTCAACAGGCTATGCAACCTAATGTGCAGTTATCTAATCAACCTGGACAACCTTTGCTTTCTAGTCCAACCCAGCAACATGTCCAACCTATTGTTCAAACCCCTGCACCTGGTTCAGTTCAGCAGCCTGGGCCTAGCTCACCTTATATTCCGCCTCAAACTACTGCTGCAACTTCTGTTCAACTACCACACCTGTTTCTGGAGTATCTGTAGCTCTGATTTCTACTATCCTTGCATCAGTGCAAACTCCTCAAGTCTTTGTGCCACAGTCAGGACCTATAGTTCAAACTTCGATCCAGATGCATGCAGGACAAGCTGGTCCAAGTACGATTGTCACAAGTCAACCATAATTCACCTATCAACTGTACCAGGGATAGTATCAATTCGGTCCTACTGTACAAAACCCAGTTTATCAATATCAACCGTATCCTGGCTATACTTATCAACAGCCTCAACAACCCCAGTTTGGTCCGGTTAATCCTGGTTTCCTAGGAGGTTATAACATTCCTAATGAAAATCCAATTCCAGGTTATCCTAGATATCCTCCTCCTAGAGCTGGTCTTGTTACTCAAGGTTTTCGCGACCCTAACCGTCAATTACCATTTATTGCAACTTTGGATTTACTTGATTTGTCGCCCCTTATGAACGATCTGATTTACTATCTTCCGTATTTGCCGCCAATGCCTAGTAAGTTGCCCAGTGATATCCCGAAATTTGAGGGTAAGTCAGGAGAGGATCCATCAAATCATGTTATGACTTATCACCTCTGGTGTGCATCTAATTCAATCATTGATGATTCAATTCGATTGCATCTTTTTCAACGAACTCTTATTGGTCTTAATGCCAAATGGTACATTGAGTTACCATGAGCCTCTTTTTATAATTTCAATCAGTTAGCCACTTCTTTCTTAACTCATTTTCAGTTGCCTGTCAGATACAACAATGGCACAGAAATGTTAACTTCACTAAAACAATCCACGTCCACATATATTTCTGATCATATTCATGAATGGCGACGTAGAAGGCATTTAGTGAAAGTTTTCATTCCGGATCAAATTTTAGCGGAATGGTTCATTAAATCATTGTTACCCAAAATCACCGAAGATGTAGCTAAGGGAGGAGTTGTTACTGAAGAGCAAGTCATTGCTCAGGCTCAGTACCTTGACCTCATCTATACGCAGTCAGGTACTTTACATGAAAAAATCCCTGATCTTCCAAAATTTCATATCTCGCCAAGGAAAAACTCAAGTCCCCTCTTATATTTACATGGTAATTCTTATTATCTCTATCACTCCTACTCTCAAGATGACAATTATGTTAGTATTGAATGTGTTAACCAATTAGTGGTTCTTGAGTTGAATATATCTGAATCAATAGACAATAATGAAAAAAAAATATCACATAAGCAATTTGTAATCGATTATTAGGAACTATACTTTTGTCTCAAAATTCACTGTTAAATATCTATTTTGTGATTATAATGACATTATTCAGGTTTTGTCCTTGATGGAATCACTAGGGTCTTTTATCTTAAATAAGAAGAATAATTTTTGACATTTTCCTACAATAAGAAATAAATAACACTATAGGACAATGCATTGGAGCCATATTCCTAACACCATAATGTTGAATTGTGTGGCTATGGTCAGTCTTCATAATTAATATTTTTGGCCCTTAGATTATATAATACATGTTATTTATGTTATTTTATTTTAGCCCTTGAAAATATATAATGTAAGACATGTTATTCATGTCGACTTCAAATTTTGAATTTCAAATATTAAATTTTTGGCTCCAAAATATAAATTTGACCCTCCAATAAGTCAGGTTGGCTTTCCCCTATGGTCACACCCACTCAACTTCCTAGACACGTATCAGTAAAGGATTCGACCTCCTCCAAAAGGCAACTCAATCATCTTCAACAGAGAGAAAATTCAGACCATTTGAGGTAGTACTTTAGAAAAAACTAAGGCAAAATATTAGATAGGTCCAAGGAAACACAAAAGGGCAAATCTAAGACAAAAATATGAGGTGCAACAGAGAGATCTTAGACTTATCTAAAGGGAACTTTTACCATGTGTGGCCAAGGTTTTGTTTGACTTTATGTATCTTCGTTGAACTTAATGATTTCTCTAAGAAAAGGTTGGGTTTTCCCCCCATGTGGTTTTCCCAAGGTAAAGTATTGTGTCTCTTGTTTGGTGGTCTCTTTATGATCCTACTGGCATTTTGTTGATATCCTCTATGTAATTACTTTATGATGAAAAATAAATACAAGAAAATATTAATCTACGAAATTATAAGTAATTATCAGTTTAGGAGATCCTTGAAGCATTGGGTAAAATAGAATCGTTAACAAGAAAACATGTTATGAAGGAAAAATATGTGTGTTAAAGAAGTATGCCAAGTTATATATCCCAATCTGGACCACAAGAAGTTCTATTCTGAATCTTTAAAAAATGGTCGAAGCCCTAGTTTAAGGTCAAAGTCCTATTTATGTTATTATTGGAAGAAACGATCGTGATCCTTTCTTGCATCTATAAGATGATCGAAGTCTTCAACCTCTGTTGTAAGCAAGATGAAAGGCCTTAGTCTATTCAATAGATTGAAGGAGCTGTTGTAGCATTTTTTTTGTTTTGATAAGATAGAATAAAATAGTCAAAAAATAAAATAAAAAAATTTGAAAAAATGTTAAGTTAGGATATGGACATAACAATAGTGAATAAATATGTTAGTGAAAAAAATCTTGATGATGATGTCCATATCAAAGAAAATGTTAGGTTAAATGTCCTAAAAAATAAAGACAAAGAGAAAATGTTAGGTTAGAAAGAAAAGAAAACAAATGAACTCTGAAAGTGAGCAAGTCTAAATGCCAGTACTATTTTTCTTTAAAATAATGGTTGTGTACAACTTGTTTTAAATGCCACAACCCATGATAGTCAAATTGTTTAATCTTGACTGCTTCATGCTTTAAAATTAATGTTATAGTTACAGAATAAAGATCTGGCCAAACTGTTTAATCTTGGTAGATCAATTGTTAGGTAGAGAATAATAAAGTGTTCATCAGTTTAACCTGAGCCCTTGGAGGTTATAAGGGTAGATTTAGATAGTTTGTTTTTGTAAAAATAAAAAGAAAGGAAAAGGGTTTGCTAGCTTAAATGCACCCATTAAGTGAAGAAAAATGATAGGATAAGCAAAGGGTAAGTAGAGAAAGGTTGCAGAAGTTTGATTATTCATTGGAAAAAATGTACATTTATCATGTTTCATCATATGTTTCTATGTCCATGAAGCAATTACACAAAGCAAATGAAGGTCTTCAAAATCAATTAATTAACTTCCCATTCATCCCTATATTCACTAATTTCCCCTTCCTACCTTCATACATTCATATTCATTCATTTTCCACTAAGAACCCCTTTTCCTAAGGTCAAAACCCTTTTTGCCTAGGAAAAGTAAAAAACCCTATGTAAAATCCCTTTTTACCCAAAAAAACCCACAAAAATATGTCTTCCCTAAGTATTGATGCACATATGAAAAGCAAATAATCCCGTGATAAAGCATTATACTTAGTATTTCCCCTTTTCGGCATATATTTACCCTTTTCCACTCATATTCATATTAACACTAACCTTAGCGTATTAAACCCTTAAAATTCCATTTTCCCGTATATTATTAACTCCTTTATAAAATAACCCAAAACCTTAGTTTTGTAATAAAGCTATGTATTTTCATATCGCATCACAATATTGTCGCATTGTAAGCCTTTCATAGGAATACACTCTCCTCCGATTGTGACATGCGATCAACAATGGACCCGGACCCGATATCATATATATTACAATCCATATTCATATTGCATCCACCCCTCATCGCAAGTTCCAACTAAACAACACCATCCGCCGTTGCGATCTTCGATTGCGATCCGCGACAGACCCAACACAATATATATTATAGTCCATTCCCATATCGCATCTGCCCCTTATTGCAAGTCCTGTTAAAGCATATGCCCTCCGCCATTTGCAATCCCCAATATGTGACGAGAACCCGAACCCGACGCAATATTAACCATGTTTTATTCCACATCACGTCCGGCCCCTATCGCATTCCTTTGTGATGGGCCTGCCTCCGTTAAACCGCAATTGCGATATGCAATAGGAAACTTGGACCCGACTTTATTATCCACCCAAGTCTATCAATTTTCAAATCTACCATAGGTGTTTTGCGAAGGTTTTCTGTGTTAAATCGTTTTTACGATTTAAACGAAGAATTAACCTTAACCCTCCAAAACACTGCTAATCGATGTTTTAAGCCATAATACAGCCATTACCACCATATTTTATCATTCGTACCCTCCATACTACTCCTTTGCTCCTCTATCATCCGATCTAATCCATCCAAATCCAACGACCCTCAGAAAATTATGGGTTGACTCTCTATACAGGCATTACCCACTCGAAAAGCGATATTCCACCATCCTCCATTGCTGCGTGTCAGGCTCAAGTTATTTCGAGTGACCCCCTCCTAAAACCACCCATGCCTTATAAGCGGTGCGATGAAAACCGCTTTTCGCAAAACAACAAAATGGTTACTGTTCACTATCGCGCCATATTTCAAAAGAAAACCCTTTTTTCTGTTTAAACGCCAAAATGACCATTTTGCTTTGTTTTCGCATGTTTTACACAGTGAAGCCTCCATAAGCTCTGCGGCCAATAAAACTATCATTTTACCTTCTGATATGCTCTCAACTCCTCCCAATGTCCTTTCAAGCTCTATAAAACCATTGAAGACCTTTTGTCACCCTTGTTTTTCTTAATAATTTCTGTGTTTTGCAGGTAAAGACCCCTGTTCCAGGCTTACAAAAGAAAACGCCTGCGTACAGTTGGAGGAAAAATATGAAGACCACATCAATTTACTTTACCCTGTAACATGAAAGCTAAAGTGATTTACTGTTGAAAAACACAGTAAAAACCTAGATTGCACAGTAAAGGTAAAAAGAAACAGTAAAGGTTACTCAACAGGGTTAAAGGAGATTCACAGAGTTTAAAGAGTATCAAATGAAATATCAAATGAAGGCAAATCAACCAGCACAAAGGATTCAAACAATCTAGCAGCTTAAAGGGGAAAATATCAGAAAACAAAGCCAACACAACTTGAATAAAAGGGACAGCAAGAAGCAGTTCAATAGCTGCCCCTATCTTCTTGCATGAAGATCTTTTCCTTTCCTAGAATAAATCTCATTCAGTTTTAGGATATTTTTTAGTTTCATAATTGTATAATTAACTCTCTTCTCGAGTTGATTAAAGGTTTGAAGTTCAAGATTCATAGTTCATTGCTTGTAAGTTCTTGACTGTTAATACTACTTTGAACTTGGTTGCACCTGTGAAGGGAGCATTTGTAGACACTTGATGTACTCAGTCTTTTTGGAACCTTAATACAAAGCAAAAGATTCTGAATCTGGTTTTACACAGTTTTTCCAGTTATCAATCATTATGTCTTTCTTCATATGCTTAAGACTTATAGAGATATCTAGGTAGGAATAATTGTGTCTCAATTAATTCCTATAGGCTATTGAAGTGATCATCTATTAAGAGACTGGATTAATGAACCGTATGTTTAGCTAATCCCCTCTAATTAATAAATCATCAGCATCTTGTGTAAGCTTAAGTATATTTCCTTGAACCTTTGGAACGTAGTTTAAAAGGTTTTCCAACTTATGATTGTTCTGTTTTACAGTCTGGAAACTGTGATAATCATATTTTTTGTTGTCTTCTACTCACCATTATTTTTGATCTATATCACTATGTAATGCTTTATAGAAGCCCTTTGTTGAAGTATTAATATAACCCAAAGGATCAATTACTTTAATTCTACATCTGTCTTCATTTATTTGTCTTCCAAAAAATTAAACCAAAAACCCCAAAATAATTATTTTAAATGCTATGGAATTGGTAGCTGACCTACTACTATCTCAGAGGTACAAAATCAGACTGGCGTCGTTGCTGGGGATTCGAATTTCATTTAAGTTTTCCCTTGGGACAACGCTATTCATTCATTCTTTCCTTTAAAGGTGATTAAAGGTTTAGAAAGGTTAAAATCATTCACCTATGCGACTCCACACTCCCAAGTTGGAACCTTATAAACATACCAGATCTCATTCAGAAGCTGACATAGTTAAACCTCTATCAGATCCTGAAAGGCTTCTGAGAAAAGCCAGTTCTAAAAGGGGACACCATCCATCTTCATCTTCTTCTTCAATCCTACAATCTGAAGAATTAGAATCATTTGACCCCTATAGTAATATCCCATCTAATCCTGATTACTCCCATTTATCACCTAGGGTTGCTGAACTTCTAGATAAAGGAGTTGATTTTAAATCAGCCTACCTTATTCATTCATTAGAATCTCATCCAATACCCACACTACCATCAGGATCACCTAAAACTAAATCTGATTTGGGTGTCAATCTACTAGAATATAAACCCACAGATTTCATATCCCCTACCACCTATCATTTTCCTTCCATTTTTGACCGACCTGAAGCTTCTTCAAAAAAAAACTAGAGGAGACCTTTTCTATATATTCCAATCCTCTCTTTGAAACAAAAGAAGGTATTCCTTTACAGGTCCCAAAGTTAGTTCTTAGGATTCCTTTGAAGTCTTTCAAGAGATCTCCTCCTTCACCTCCAATTAGTCCATCAACCCGTGAATCACCATCTTCTTCCTCTACTTCTTCTTCATCCTCTACATCGACACAAACACTTCATACTCCACCTGGACAACCTCATACACCTCAACCACCTCATACACCACCTACTGTCATGGCTTTCTGACCTATTGTATAGGCTAGATATGTTGCCTTAGTCTTACCTAATAACCTTAATGCATTCCTAGCTGGATACTTAAAATACCTTCCAAAGTACAATGGAGAAATTGGTCCCTCAGCTGAAGACCATCTTCAAGCTTTCCTAGACTTTGCAGACAACATGAATATTGAACAAGAAAATGTTTATATGAGATTGTTTGTACAGTCACTTGAGGGAAATGTGAGGATTTGGTTTAGGCAGTTACCAGCAGCTACCATTAGAAATTGGGAAGAGCTTACACACATATTTAAAAATCAATGGGGTGTGAAAAAGGATCCTATTTACTTCCTCACAAAATTTGAAGAGCTTAAAAGGAAATTCGACGAACCAGTATAAGATTTTATCAAAAGATTCAATAAACTCTATCACAAAATTCCTGTTGATTGTAAGCTCCCTGTAGCAACAGCTAAGTCTATATTTTCTAAGGCTTTTAATGATGACTTTGTTGTTATGCTACAAGAGAGAACTTCAAGAACTCTTGAAGATATGCAAACAAATGCTATAGAAGTAGAAGCAAATAGGGTAGCCTCAACTTCTTTAAAACTTAAGGAAGAAAAGGCCCAAAGAAAACTCAAATATGTTCAAGAAACCTCTAGTTCCTCTAAGACTAAATCAGAAGACTCAAAAATAGATGAAATAACATCTCTTCTTAGAAACCTATAAAATAGGATTTCAAAGATTGAGACTCAACCTAGAACAATACAACAAAAAGTTACTAGACCTCAAAACCAAAATCAAGGTTAGTATAAAAGAAATCCACCACTACAAATTCTTCATAGACCCACCAATGATCAACAGGTTCCTACTCCTCTATTGATAGATGACCAACAACCTGATGATAATACTATGACAATTACTGAACATATTAATAGTATGTATTATTCTTCCAATCAAACAACCATCATTCCTCTCTCACAACAGAATCAAGTTCAAGAAGAGCAAGAAGCCTCACAGGTCTCTAAATATCATGCTTTATCTGAATTTTTAATTGCATAATTAAACAAGAGGTATGATCTTAGGCCTAGGCCTGGTCCTGAGAGACCTTCAAAGGAAACTCCGATCATTGAACCACATACCAAAACTGTTGAAGCTCAAACAGCTCTTATTCAGCCCTTAGATCAGTCAATTGATACTACCCAAACTGGTAAAAACTTTTTGACTACATTTAGTGTTGAAAAAAAATTAGAGAGGGTTAAGATCCCAATTCCACTGTTAGAACTTTCCAAAAACCCTGGTTACAAAAGCTAAGTCTCAAAATGGATACAAAATACCTCGGTTGATGCTAAAAGTGATGTCATAAGTCTGCATGATGAAAAACCAGCAGTAGTTTTTGGCCCTGGTTCAGACATGATAGATGAGATAGTGCCTCGTTTCTATGTAACTCTTAAAACAAATGATTCCATGTTGTATAATTGTATGCTTGATTCAGGAGCATCACACAACCTTATGCCAAAATCCATCATGGATCATTTGAAGCTCAACATAACTAAATCCTACCATGACCTGTACACCTTTGATTCTAAAAGGGTGCCCTGTTTAGGATTGATCAAGGATCTAGTGGTTACCCTTGCCAAAATTCCAATGAAAATTGTAGTACTTGACATTGTTGTCACCGATATCCCTCCCAAGTTTGGAATGCTCCTTTCTAGGTCTTGATGTGCCAAATTAGGGGGAAGTCTACAGATGGATATGTCATATGCTACTATTCCTTTTTATGGAGGAGAGAAATTAAGATTATATAGAGAGGTAAGATTTGTACATACTGTTTGTAAGATTGACCAGCTAAGGAACCATCCAATTTATGCAGTAGATCAAGACTTTGGTTGTTTTCAACTCACTTCAAACCAACATAAAACTCAATTCAAAATTGAAGAGGTGGTTGAAAGTCCTAAACCAAACCAAACTGATATTTGGAAGTTGTTCTTTGATGGCTCTTGCACTAAAGATGTGGCAGGAGCTGGAGTAGTTTTAATTTCACCTAAAAAAGAAAATATAACCCAATCATGTAAATTAGACTTTGAAGTTACAAATAATGTTGTTGAATATGAAGCTTTCCTTTTAGGATTGCAATTAGCCAAAATCTTAAAAGTTCAAAACTTAAGTGTTTTTACTGATTCGGAGCTTATTGTTAAGCAAGTAAAAAATGTTTGCCAGACCAAGCACCCTAGACTTAGGTCCTACCGAAATGAAGTATGGGATTCAACTGAAAACTTCTTTGATGCTTTTAATTTGACTCATATTCCTAGAGATCGGAACATTCATGCAGATGCCTTAGCTGTCTCTGCCAGTTCAATTAAAATCCCTGATCATACTAATGTACTCTATCAAATCCAAGACAAATATAGGCCATCTATCCCAGATAATCTGAAACATTGGAAAATATTTGAAGATGAAGAACAGTTGAAATCATTTCTACAGGTAATAGATAATTTTTCATTTCTACAAATTGATGAAGATAGAACTGAAATGAATGAATACAGATGGAAATGACACTTCAAATTTTAAAACCCAAATTGTAAATCATGACATTATTCAATTATCAAATAATTTTATTCCAAAAGGACCCATTCCTTTAGAAATATTGTTTGATCAAAATGATGTCCTCCGAAACCCTCAGTCCATTTCTTCAGAAATGACATAGAAGAGATTAACATTGGAACTAATGAAGATATCAAAAACATCAAATTATGTGCACCTCTAGACCTTGAGATCAAAGCTCAATATCTTAAGTTACTGCAAAATTATAAAGATGTTTTTGATTGGACTTATGTTGATCTAAAGACCTATGATACTTCATTAATACAACATAAGATTCCTTTGAAGCCAGAAGCAAAACCTTATCAACAGAAACTTAGAAGGATAAATCCAACCCTTCTACCAACTGTAGAAAGGGAGATTAAGAAAATGCTAGATGCTCAGATCATCCTCCCTCTTAGATATTCTGATTGGGTTGCAAACCTAGTTCCTGTTAGAAAGAAAAATGGAGAAATAAGACTCTATGTGGATTTTAGAAATTTGAACAAGGCATCATTAAAATATAACTATCCTTTGCCCAAAATGGCTCAGTTACTTGAAATGGTTTCAGGAGCATAAAGACTTTCTATGCTTGATGGTTTTTCAGGTTACAACCAGGTAAATGTTGATACAACAGACAGAGAGAAGATAGCCTCTACTACACCCTGAGGTACATTCATGTATGCTAGGATGCCATTTGGCTTGACCAATGCTGGAGCAACATTTCAGAGAGCTATGGACATAGATTTCATGGGTTAGGTAAATAAATTTGTGGTTATTTATCTTGATGATATAACTGTTTTTTCTAAATCTGATCAGAAACATCTAAAGCACTTGATGAAGGTTTTTGACAGGTGTAGAAAATTTGGAATATGATTGAACCCTAAGAAGTCCTTTGTTGTAAAAGAAGGAAAACTGTTGGGCCATATAATTTCAAAGGAGGGAGTAGTAATTGATCACGAACGAGTATCTGCCATTCAAACATTGACATTACCTAGAAACAAGAAGGAGATTCAAGCTTTTCTAGGCAAGATTAATTTTCTAAGGAGGTTTATTCCAAATTATGCAGATATTGTAAAAGATATAATTGACATGCTCCGAAAGGACCATGAAGTCAAATGGACTCCCTCTTCTAGGCATGCATTTGAACTAATAAAGAGGGCTATCTCTGAAGCTCCCACCTTAGCCAGCCCTGATTATACTAAGCCATTTAGTATTTTCTCTTTTGCCTATGAAACAACCCTTTTTGTCATTCTATTACAGAAAAATGAAGATTCCCATGACCAACCCATAGCCTTTTTCAATAAGGTTATGAGAGTTGTTGAGCTTAAGTATGACATCATTGAGAAGCAAGCCTATGCCCTCATTCAATCCCTGAAATCATTCAAGATGTATGTCTTACATTCACCTATTACTGCTTATGTCCCTAATAGTGTTGTGAAAATTGTCTTAACCCAACCAGACACTGATGGGGAAAGAGGTAGATGGATCACTCAAATTCTGGAATTTGATCTAACTATCAAGACTACCAAGTTAGTAAAAGGTCAAGGATTAGCCAAGCTTCTAGTTGAATCCAACTGCAAAGTTCTCGGAATCAATTTTGTTTTAGAAATACAAGGGAAGAATACACAAGAACCTTCTGTCCTTGTAGAAGGGGAGAATCCACAAGAAACTTCCTTTCATCCAGAAGGGGAGAGTTCACAAGAACCTCTATCTTCAGAATAGATCAATCCTATACACATTGATGAAAAAATATTTTTGTCAAACTGGTATCAAGATATTGTAAATTTCTTGATTCATTTTGAGTGTCCAGCACTGTTCTACAAAACCCAGTGTAAAACTCTTAAGTTAAAATCAGTCAAGTACTGCATTATAAATGCAAATTTATACTAGAAAGATCCACTGAATATTTTGTTATTATGTTTAACAGAACTAGAAACTGAAGGAATCATTGATCAGTTTCATACAGGATTTTGTAGGGGACATTATTCTTGGAGAGCAACAGCATACAAGATTCTGAGAGGAGGATTTTATTGGCCCACATTGTTCTTACAAGTAGGGGAAAAGGTCACAGGTTGTAATCCTTGTCAAATGTTTGCTGGTAAACAAAAGTTAGTAGCTCTTCCACTCATTCCACTAATAGTTTCAAAACCTTTTTCTCAATGGGAATCAGATTTTGTTGGAGAGATTCACCCCACTTCAAGTAATCAGCATAGATGGATCCTCACTGCAAAAGACTACTTTACTAAATGGGTGGAAGCAATTCCAGTCAGAAATGATACCGATTCAGTAGTAATTAAGTTTATTGAGGAGAATACCTTATCTAGATTTGGTTGCCTAACTCAAATTGTCACTAATAACGCAGAAGCTTTTGCTAGTGTTAAAATGATTGACTTTTGCCAGAAATATTAGATTTTGTTACATCATTCAACTCCATACTACCTCAAGGTAATGGCCTTGCAAAGTCATCTAACAAAAGTCTGGTAAAGGAAATAAAAAAGACTCTAGCTGATCATAAGAAGAGTTGGGATTCACATCTGATTTATGCAATATGGGCAAACATAATTACTCAAAAGATATCAACTGGGAAATCTCCATTTCAGTTATTCTATGGGAAAGATGAAATTTTCCCTACTAATTTGGCCTTCCCTGTTTTAAAATTCCTGCAGGATTCAACAGATGAACCTGATGATTTTTCAAGAAGGATAAATCATATTATTGAACTTAATGAAAACAGAGATGAAGTTCAATATAAATTGAATAAATATCAGAATAAGATGAAGACTCTTTTTGACAGAAGAACCAGGGAGAGGGACTTTAAGGAAGGTGATCTAGTTCTAAGATGGGATGCTAGGAGAGAAGATAAAGGAAAGCATGGCAAATTTGACAATCTATGTGTTGCACTAAAAATTGTCGCCTTGACATTCTGCTATCTATGTGAGTTCATTATCACTCATACTTTCCCCCTCTGCAATTCTGAAACACCAGTTCCTCATATCAAGCCTTGAAAGTAAGAGAAAAGCCCTCAAAGTCTTTAAAACTCTAGTTCCACACTTTCTCTTTGTCTTACCTGCGGTCCTGCACCTAATGGTCATGTCTCTTATGCACCTGACGGCTTTGTCTCTGTGTTAAAGGTGCGGACCCCTGTAAAAGTTAAAAAGGTGCAAGTATATTTTAAAAAACTCACTTTCAGTCATTTCTAGAAGCTTCTCGAAGGAATCTTGAGGTGGCAAGTTCGCTCTCTTAAGGTTCATGCATCCCCTTGATGTGAGGAGCTTATCCCTTTGAAGGAGGATTCTATCCCTTCATAGTTGGACATGTAACCTCCTCCTCTGCACTATAAAAAGAAGCATTGGCCTAGTTATAGAGGAGGTTAGAAGCTGAATATTTTTGAGGTGAAATGCTGCTGGAACTTAGTCTTCTTTAGTTGAGTTTTTATGAGGAGAGATTACATACCTCTAAGATCTCATTTGGAAGAGTGCAAGGCCTGTCAAATTAAAGAAAATTCTTGTTTCGAACCCCAGGAAGAGCTTGTTCAACATCAAGGCTAAAAAGGTTGTAAGGTTCTTCTACTTCAAAGTTAATACAAATAAGTTTGTTTTTCTCAATAAGCTATTGATTCATGGTTTATTTTATGGATTCCTTGATCACCATAATAGACATGATTTATGATACTTTCTATGCAGGTGCTATTTAATGTTTGCTTGTTTATGATTGCAGGTCTTTAAAGATAACTCTTTCGAATAACTGGAGGATGACTACTACGAACAAGCACTGGATCTAAGGTAGGATCTTAACACCTTTATAGTATTTATTTATAAATCGCATATGTCTAGAGAAAGATAGATTTGTTTTTCTGTTTGTTGCTAGACTATCTTCTGATACTAGGGAGATCAGCCTTGTCTGCAAGATCAATTTATCTGGCCAACAAATTGGCGACTCCACTGGGGAAGAATTTGATTTTTGGTTTTCCTTTGTTTTGACTCGAGAAAATTGTTTTTCTGGTTTTTGATTGATGTATACTGGCTTGGGTAGCTTTCAAAAATCTTGAAGTATTTTTATTTTTTTTTAAGTTTTCTGGGGACCACACTTTGTCTTCACAAACAGCGCGGACATCTCCGCTTGTTTCCTTGAGTAAACAGTGCGGGACCGCACCTGTTGCTTCTGGAGCCTGTGGACCCTGTTAAAATTTTTGAAAAACCTAAGATATCTTCTTCTAGTTAAGTTTAGGTTTGATTTAGGATTCTTAGTGTCTACCCAGATCTGTATTTTTCCTGTCAAAAATCTCTTGTGAGTGAGTACTGATAGTATTTTTGTTTTGAATGATTTTCTAGAAGTTTTGCATGCTTGGAGTGGTTTTCACTTTGTCTCTGTAGTGACTCAAAGACCAGAAGCTTGAGAAACCTTAGATCACCCTGGTGTCTTTTTGTCTTCTTGATGAGTCTGACTTGGTTGTGAAATCTATCCTTTGTGAGAAACAGATTTAGTTTTCTTGTTGCAAATCTTTGAACAAACTTTGTTATAAGTTCTGAATTTCATTTTTACAAAAGAAAACATATCTGGATGTTTTTTGATTGATTTGTTATTCTGTGCAAATGAATCCTTAGTTTACTGAACAACTAAGTAAAACGTCCTAAAAAAAATTGAAGCTTTTATTCAATTAGATTTTTAAAGTTTTTAGATCTCAAAATTAGTTTTTGTAGTTTTGAGTGTTTTTCTAGAACTTGTAGATCTCTTTTGAAGCAAATTGTTTTTTTTTGTAGTTTCGAGTTTTGAAAAGTGAAGAGGATTTATTGTGAGCATTAATTATTTGTCTTCTTTTGAGTTCTTATTAAAAAACAAAATATTTTCGTTCCATTTTAATGTTGAAAGAAATAATTGTTTGTTAAAGAATTGCATTCTCGAACTCTTTCTTTTAGCTAGAATTTCATTGAAAGAAAAACGAATTGCTTATCATTTTAGGTGCATTTTTCTTTTAGTGTGTTTGGATTCAAGTCTTCACACCATCAAAGTTTTATTTCCATACCTATTGACTTAAAAAACAACCCATAAAAGCAACGCTTAATTAAAATTGATCTAGTAATCTTTTCTATTTCTAGGGCTCTTATCACCAATATAGCTTAGGCTAGTATCTTGGAGTAGGGAGTAATTAACTCTCCAAGATAGTTAAAACAAACAAGTAGATACATCTTGTGGTAGGGAATAAATCCAATTGTAATTGATAGATTCGGGGAAGCTTCTCTTAAAGGAGTCAAACACGAGATCATGTCTGAACCTTTGAGACAATCAATTATGTTTCATTGGGAAAGATAGAAGATATGTGTGTATTATAAATGGTAAACCTTGGATTAACCATTGTCGATGAGCCTTGGGTCACTTGTTGGTAAACCTCGAATTGACCATGTCGAGGAGCCTTCAAGGGGATTGAGCTTTGATACTCTGCCCTTGCGCGTGGAATCAGATCGTAGATTGTTCCCCCAGTTGTATTTTTTGTTGTTGGTAACCTTAGTGTCCATAAACTTAAGATTATTTCCTAAGGTAACGGTGAAGGAAAGATCTCACTGTACCTGGAGCAGACGTTGACTAAACTCACTTGGACTCTCTGGGGGGTTCTCTTCACTCGAGATGGTTTTATGAAGAAACTTGTGCCAGTCTGTTTCATTAAGTAGGTTGTCGGGGTAACTGTTCCAACCGCCCTTTCTGTATTAAACTTCTACTAAGTTGGATTTCATCACCAACTAGTGTTTTTAGTACGGGAAGTTACTGTTTGTGCATGGTTTGAACTCTTAGATTTTTTTAGGCGTGTGATTCAGATGTTTGTTTCTTTAGAGACTTTAGGTGTTTTTATTGAAAATTTTATTTGTTTACATGTGATTAATTAATATTTAATCGTGGCCAAATTACCGAGACAATCTCGTAGACTTTAGGGGAAACCTCCTGAGTATACACCAAGCCAACTTGAAGGGCTACGAGCTCTCGTATCACCTAGTGACAGTAGAGTTGGATCACCAGAAGCCAGACAGTCATCTCTAATTGTTCATCCTGGTTATCAAATACAAACAACAGAGTATATTCAAGAGCCAATTTCATTTTCCGAAGTTACTAGTAGTATTTCTCCTTCCAGTGAATTAGCTGAAGAACCTGAAATTTCTGAGCCTAACACTGAACCTACTGCTACTCCAACTTTAGGATTTGCTTCTCCAACTTCTAGTGGTCCTAGTTCACCTAGGATAGGAAACATCATTACTCAAAATCTTCCTTCTGGCCTCATTTCTATTGAAGAACTTGTCAGTCCAAACAAAGACGTAACTCTTCCCGAAAACCAACAGACTTTAAATCTTAGGGAGCGTGAATCAATATTCTATGTCCTTTTAGGAGTGACGCTTGGTATGTATCATTAACAAATTTTTTAGAAAACCTGGGTCTTAGTTTTTCACCACCTCGAATTCCTTTTCATCCTACACCAAGAGGTTATTATCCTTCATCGATTATGTCAAGACAGTCATCTATGTTTTCCCAATCATCAGAAACATTTTTATATGGCGGTCCTTCTGTTCCTTTGGGGTACCAGTCACTCACTGGTACTTTTTCAGGAGCATCTCCTCGACCAACTGAACATGAGTTATCAACTGGTAGTAATGGAACTCAAGCATTGAACGCAGAAGAAATCCTTATTATGTCTAGTAGTATTCCAAATCCTCAACCTCAAGGTAGTCAGTTACCACCTGGGGGGCAACCTCAAGGTAGTCAGTTACTACCTGGGGGGCAACCTCAAGGTAGTCAGTTACTGCATGGGGGGCAACCTCATACCTTTGAGACAGTACATACCTCAAGGTCAACCCCAGACTCAGTACATACCTCAAGGTCAACCCCAGTTTCAATACATACCTCAAGGTCAACCCCAGTTTCAATACATACCTCAAGGTCAACCCCAGTTTCAGTACGTGCCTCAGGGTTATCAACCTCAAGGTCACTACCCAACTCAAGGTTTCCAACCGCTTTTTGGTCAAACTTTTGTACAAGGAGTTGGAAATGTACCGCTTAATTATCAGCCCTCTGTTCAACCAGGTTATGGTCCTCCATATGCACAACCTTTTATGGGTCCATACTCTGGAATGAATATGGTGTGGGATCCGTCTCAAACTCAACAGGCTATGCAACCTAATGTGCAGTTATCTAATCAACCTGGACAACCTTTGCTTTCTAGTCCAACCCAGCAACATGTCCAACCTATTGTTCAAACCCCTGCACCTGGTTCAGTTCAGCAGCCTGGGCCTAGCTCACCTTATATTCCGCCTCAAACTACTGCTGCAACTTCTGTTCAACTACCACACCTGTTTCTGGAGTATCTGTAGCTCTGATTTCTACTATCCTTGCATCAGTGCAAACTCCTCAAGTCTTTGTGCCACAGTCAGGACCTATAGTTCAAACTTCGATCCAGATGCATGCAGGACAAGCTGGTCCAAGTACGATTGTCACAAGTCAACCATAATTCACCTATCAACTGTACCAGGGATAGTATCAATTCGGTCCTACTGTACAAAACCCAGTTTATCAATATCAACCGTATCCTGGCTATACTTATCAACAGCCTCAACAACCCCAGTTTGGTCCGGTTAATCCTGGTTTCCTAGGAGGTTATAACATTCCTAATGAAAATCCAATTCCAGGTTATCCTAGATATCCTCCTCCTAGAGCTGGTCTTGTTACTCAAGGTTTTCGCGACCCTAACCGTCAATTACCATTTATTGCAACTTTGGATTTACTTGATTTGTCGCCCCTTATGAACGATCTGATTTACTATCTTCCGTATTTGCCGCCAATGCCTAGTAAGTTGCCCAGTGATATCCCGAAATTTGAGGGTAAGTCAGGAGAGGATCCATCAAATCATGTTATGACTTATCACCTCTGGTGTGCATCTAATTCAATCATTGATGATTCAATTCGATTGCATCTTTTTCAACGAACTCTTATTGGTCTTAATGCCAAATGGTACATTGAGTTACCATGAGCCTCTTTTTATAATTTCAATCAGTTAGCCACTTCTTTCTTAACTCATTTTCAGTTGCCTGTCAGATACAACAATGGCACAGAAATGTTAACTTCACTAAAACAATCCACGTCCACATATATTTCTGATCATATTCATGAATGGCGACGTAGAAGGCATTTAGTGAAAGTTTTCATTCCGGATCAAATTTTAGCGGAATGGTTCATTAAATCATTGTTACCCAAAATCACCGAAGATGTAGCTAAGGGAGGAGTTGTTACTGAAGAGCAAGTCATTGCTCAGGCTCAGTACCTTGACCTCATCTATACGCAGTCAGGTACTTTACATGAAAAAATCCCTGATCTTCCAAATTTCATATCTCGCCAGGAAAAACTCAAAGTCCCTCTTATTAATTTTGTTTTTTTAAAACATGGTATTTCTTTTAAATTAAATCTTCCAATCCCCCGGCTCCCCCCCTACCCTTTCCTCAAAAGGGAATGAACAAAATATGTTAGTATTGAATGTGTTAACCAATTAGTGGTTCTTGAGTTGAATATATCTGAATCAATAGACAATAATGAAAAAAAAATATCACATAAGCAATTTGTAATCGATTATTAGGAACTATACTTTTGTCTCAAAATTCACTGTTAAATATCTATTTTGTGATTATAATGACATTATTCAGGTTTTGTCCTTGATGGAATCACTAGGGTCTTTTATCTTAAATAAGAAGAATAATTTTTGACATTTTCCTACAATAAGAAATAAATAACACTATAGGACAATGCATTGGAGCCATATTCCTAACACCATAATGTTGAATTGTGTGGCTATGGTCAGTCTTCATAATTAATATTTTTGGCCCTTAGATTATATAATACATGTTATTTATGTTATTTTATTTTAGCCCTTGAAAATATATAATGTAAGACATGTTATTCATGTCGACTTCAAATTTTGAATTTCAAATATTAAATTTTTGGCTCCAAAATATAAATTTGACCCTCCAATAAGTCAGGTTGGCTTTCCCCTATGGTCACACCCACTCAACTTCCTAGACACGTATCAGTAAAGGATTCGACCTCCTCCAAAAGGCAACTCAATCATCTTCAACAGAGAGAAAATTCAGACCATTTGAGGTAGTACTTTAGAAAAAACTAAGGCAAAATATTAGATAGGTCCAAGGAAACACAAAAGGGCAAATCTAAGACAAAAATATGAGGTGCAACAGAGAGATCTTAGACTTATCTAAAGGGAACTTTTACCATGTGTGGCCAAGGTTTTGTTTGACTTTATGTATCTTCGTTGAACTTAATGATTTCTCTAAGAAAAGGTTGGGTTTTCCCCCCATGTGGTTTTCCCAAGGTAAAGTATTGTGTCTCTTGTTTGGTGGTCTCTTTATGATCCTACTGGCATTTTGTTGATATCCTCTATGTAATTACTTTATGATGAAAAATAAATACAAGAAAATATTAATCTACGAAATTATAAGTAATTATCAGTTTAGGAGATCCTTGAAGCATTGGGTAAAATAGAATCGTTAACAAGAAAACATGTTATGAAGGAAAAATATGTGTGTTAAAGAAGTATGCCAAGTTATATATCCCAATCTGGACCACAAGAAGTTCTATTCTGAATCTTTAAAAAATGGTCGAAGCCCTAGTTTAAGGTCAAAGTCCTATTTATGTTATTATTGGAAGAAACGATCGTGATCCTTTCTTGCATCTATAAGATGATCGAAGTCTTCAACCTCTGTTGTAAGCAAGATGAAAGGCCTTAGTCTATTCAATAGATTGAAGGAGCTGTTGTAGCATTTTTTTTGTTTTGATAAGATAGAATAAAATAGTCAAAAAATAAAATAAAAAAATTTGAAAAAATGTTAAGTTAGGATATGGACATAACAATAGTGAATAAATATGTTAGTGAAAAAAATCTTGATGATGATGTCCATATCAAAGAAAATGTTAGGTTAAATGTCCTAAAAAATAAAGACAAAGAGAAAATGTTAGGTTAGAAAGAAAAGAAAACAAATGAACTCTGAAAGTGAGCAAGTCTAAATGCCAGTACTATTTTTCTTTAAAATAATGGTTGTGTACAACTTGTTTTAAATGCCACAACCCATGATAGTCAAATTGTTTAATCTTGACTGCTTCATGCTTTAAAATTAATGTTATAGTTACAGAATAAAGATCTGGCCAAACTGTTTAATCTTGGTAGATCAATTGTTAGGTAGAGAATAATAAAGTGTTCATCAGTTTAACCTGAGCCCTTGGAGGTTATAAGGGTAGATTTAGATAGTTTGTTTTTGTAAAAATAAAAAGAAAGGAAAAGGGTTTGCTAGCTTAAATGCACCCATTAAGTGAAGAAAAATGATAGGATAAGCAAAGGGTAAGTAGAGAAAGGTTGCAGAAGTTTGATTATTCATTGGAAAAAATGTACATTTATCATGTTTCATCATATGTTTCTATGTCCATGAAGCAATTACACAAAGCAAATGAAGGTCTTCAAAATCAATTAATTAACTTCCCATTCATCCCTATATTCACTAATTTCCCCTTCCTACCTTCATACATTCATATTCATTCATTTTCCACTAAGAACCCCTTTTCCTAAGGTCAAAACCCTTTTTGCCTAGGAAAAGTAAAAAACCCTATGTAAAATCCCTTTTTACCCAAAAAAACCCACAAAAATATGTCTTCCCTAAGTATTGATGCACATATGAAAAGCAAATAATCCCGTGATAAAGCATTATACTTAGTATTTCCCCTTTTCGGCATATATTTACCCTTTTCCACTCATATTCATATTAACACTAACCTTAGCGTATTAAACCCTTAAAATTCCATTTTCCCGTATATTATTAACTCCTTTATAAAATAACCCAAAACCTTAGTTTTGTAATAAAGCTATGTATTTTCATATCGCATCACAATATTGTCGCATTGTAAGCCTTTCATAGGAATACACTCTCCTCCGATTGTGACATGCGATCAACAATGGACCCGGACCCGATATCATATATATTACAATCCATATTCATATTGCATCCACCCCTCATCGCAAGTTCCAACTAAACAACACCATCCGCCGTTGCGATCTTCGATTGCGATCCGCGACAGACCCAACACAATATATATTATAGTCCATTCCCATATCGCATCTGCCCCTTATTGCAAGTCCTGTTAAAGCATATGCCCTCCGCCATTTGCAATCCCCAATATGTGACGAGAACCCGAACCCGACGCAATATTAACCATGTTTTATTCCACATCACGTCCGGCCCCTATCGCATTCCTTTGTGATGGGCCTGCCTCCGTTAAACCGCAATTGCGATATGCAATAGGAAACTTGGACCCGACTTTATTATCCACCCAAGTCTATCAATTTTCAAATCTACCATAGGTGTTTTGCGAAGGTTTTCTGTGTTAAATCGTTTTTACGATTTAAACGAAGAATTAACCTTAACCCTCCAAAACACTGCTAATCGATGTTTTAAGCCATAATACAGCCATTACCACCATATTTTATCATTCGTACCCTCCATACTACTCCTTTGCTCCTCTATCATCCGATCTAATCCATCCAAATCCAACGACCCTCAGAAAATTATGGGTTGACTCTCTATACAGGCATTACCCACTCGAAAAGCGATATTCCACCATCCTCCATTGCTGCGTGTCAGGCTCAAGTTATTTCGAGTGACCCCCTCCTAAAACCACCCATGCCTTATAAGCGGTGCGATGAAAACCGCTTTTCGCAAAACAACAAAATGGTTACTGTTCACTATCGCGCCATATTTCAAAAGAAAACCCTTTTTTCTGTTTAAACGCCAAAATGACCATTTTGCTTTGTTTTCGCATGTTTTACACAGTGAAGCCTCCATAAGCTCTGCGGCCAATAAAACTATCATTTTACCTTCTGATATGCTCTCAACTCCTCCCAATGTCCTTTCAAGCTCTATAAAACCATTGAAGACCTTTTGTCACCCTTGTTTTTCTTAATAATTTCTGTGTTTTGCAGGTAAAGACCCCTGTTCCAGGCTTACAAAAGAAAACGCCTGCGTACAGTTGGAGGAAAAATATGAAGACCACATCAATTTACTTTACCCTGTAACATGAAAGCTAAAGTGATTTACTGTTGAAAAACACAGTAAAAACCTAGATTGCACAGTAAAGGTAAAAAGAAACAGTAAAGGTTACTCAACAGGGTTAAAGGAGATTCACAGAGTTTAAAGAGTATCAAATGAAATATCAAATGAAGGCAAATCAACCAGCACAAAGGATTCAAACAATCTAGCAGCTTAAAGGGGAAAATATCAGAAAACAAAGCCAACACAACTTGAATAAAAGGGACAGCAAGAAGCAGTTCAATAGCTGCCCCTATCTTCTTGCATGAAGATCTTTTCCTTTCCTAGAATAAATCTCATTCAGTTTTAGGATATTTTTTAGTTTCATAATTGTATAATTAACTCTCTTCTCGAGTTGATTAAAGGTTTGAAGTTCAAGATTCATAGTTCATTGCTTGTAAGTTCTTGACTGTTAATACTACTTTGAACTTGGTTGCACCTGTGAAGGGAGCATTTGTAGACACTTGATGTACTCAGTCTTTTTGGAACCTTAATACAAAGCAAAAGATTCTGAATCTGGTTTTACACAGTTTTTCCAGTTATCAATCATTATGTCTTTCTTCATATGCTTAAGACTTATAGAGATATCTAGGTAGGAATAATTGTGTCTCAATTAATTCCTATAGGCTATTGAAGTGATCATCTATTAAGAGACTGGATTAATGAACCGTATGTTTAGCTAATCCCCTCTAATTAATAAATCATCAGCATCTTGTGTAAGCTTAAGTATATTTCCTTGAACCTTTGGAACGTAGTTTAAAAGGTTTTCCAACTTATGATTGTTCTGTTTTACAGTCTGGAAACTGTGATAATCATATTTTTTGTTGTCTTCTACTCACCATTATTTTTGATCTATATCACTATGTAATGCTTTATAGAAGCCCTTTGTTGAAGTATTAATATAACCCAAAGGATCAATTACTTTAATTCTACATCTGTCTTCATTTATTTGTCTTCCAAAAAATTAAACCAAAAACCCCAAAATAATTATTTTAAATGCTATGGAATTGGTAGCTGACCTACTACTATCTCAGAGGTACAAAATCAGACTGGCGTCGTTGCTGGGGATTCGAATTTCATTTAAGTTTTCCCTTGGGACAACGCTATTCATTCATTCTTTCCTTTAAAGGTGATTAAAGGTTTAGAAAGGTTAAAATCATTCACCTATGCGACTCCACACTCCCAAGTTGGAACCTTATAAACATACCAGATCTCATTCAGAAGCTGACATAGTTAAACCTCTATCAGATCCTGAAAGGCTTCTGAGAAAAGCCAGTTCTAAAAGGGGACACCATCCATCTTCATCTTCTTCTTCAATCCTACAATCTGAAGAATTAGAATCATTTGACCCCTATAGTAATATCCCATCTAATCCTGATTACTCCCATTTATCACCTAGGGTTGCTGAACTTCTAGATAAAGGAGTTGATTTTAAATCAGCCTACCTTATTCATTCATTAGAATCTCATCCAATACCCACACTACCATCAGGATCACCTAAAACTAAATCTGATTTGGGTGTCAATCTACTAGAATATAAACCCACAGATTTCATATCCCCTACCACCTATCATTTTCCTTCCATTTTTGACCGACCTGAAGCTTCTTCAAAAAAAAACTAGAGGAGACCTTTTCTATATATTCCAATCCTCTCTTTGAAACAAAAGAAGGTATTCCTTTACAGGTCCCAAAGTTAGTTCTTAGGATTCCTTTGAAGTCTTTCAAGAGATCTCCTCCTTCACCTCCAATTAGTCCATCAACCCGTGAATCACCATCTTCTTCCTCTACTTCTTCTTCATCCTCTACATCGACACAAACACTTCATACTCCACCTGGACAACCTCATACACCTCAACCACCTCATACACCACCTACTGTCATGGCTTTCTGACCTATTGTATAGGCTAGATATGTTGCCTTAGTCTTACCTAATAACCTTAATGCATTCCTAGCTGGATACTTAAAATACCTTCCAAAGTACAATGGAGAAATTGGTCCCTCAGCTGAAGACCATCTTCAAGCTTTCCTAGACTTTGCAGACAACATGAATATTGAACAAGAAAATGTTTATATGAGATTGTTTGTACAGTCACTTGAGGGAAATGTGAGGATTTGGTTTAGGCAGTTACCAGCAGCTACCATTAGAAATTGGGAAGAGCTTACACACATATTTAAAAATCAATGGGGTGTGAAAAAGGATCCTATTTACTTCCTCACAAAATTTGAAGAGCTTAAAAGGAAATTCGACGAACCAGTATAAGATTTTATCAAAAGATTCAATAAACTCTATCACAAAATTCCTGTTGATTGTAAGCTCCCTGTAGCAACAGCTAAGTCTATATTTTCTAAGGCTTTTAATGATGACTTTGTTGTTATGCTACAAGAGAGAACTTCAAGAACTCTTGAAGATATGCAAACAAATGCTATAGAAGTAGAAGCAAATAGGGTAGCCTCAACTTCTTTAAAACTTAAGGAAGAAAAGGCCCAAAGAAAACTCAAATATGTTCAAGAAACCTCTAGTTCCTCTAAGACTAAATCAGAAGACTCAAAAATAGATGAAATAACATCTCTTCTTAGAAACCTATAAAATAGGATTTCAAAGATTGAGACTCAACCTAGAACAATACAACAAAAAGTTACTAGACCTCAAAACCAAAATCAAGGTTAGTATAAAAGAAATCCACCACTACAAATTCTTCATAGACCCACCAATGATCAACAGGTTCCTACTCCTCTATTGATAGATGACCAACAACCTGATGATAATACTATGACAATTACTGAACATATTAATAGTATGTATTATTCTTCCAATCAAACAACCATCATTCCTCTCTCACAACAGAATCAAGTTCAAGAAGAGCAAGAAGCCTCACAGGTCTCTAAATATCATGCTTTATCTGAATTTTTAATTGCATAATTAAACAAGAGGTATGATCTTAGGCCTAGGCCTGGTCCTGAGAGACCTTCAAAGGAAACTCCGATCATTGAACCACATACCAAAACTGTTGAAGCTCAAACAGCTCTTATTCAGCCCTTAGATCAGTCAATTGATACTACCCAAACTGGTAAAAACTTTTTGACTACATTTAGTGTTGAAAAAAAATTAGAGAGGGTTAAGATCCCAATTCCACTGTTAGAACTTTCCAAAAACCCTGGTTACAAAAGCTAAGTCTCAAAATGGATACAAAATACCTCGGTTGATGCTAAAAGTGATGTCATAAGTCTGCATGATGAAAAACCAGCAGTAGTTTTTGGCCCTGGTTCAGACATGATAGATGAGATAGTGCCTCGTTTCTATGTAACTCTTAAAACAAATGATTCCATGTTGTATAATTGTATGCTTGATTCAGGAGCATCACACAACCTTATGCCAAAATCCATCATGGATCATTTGAAGCTCAACATAACTAAATCCTACCATGACCTGTACACCTTTGATTCTAAAAGGGTGCCCTGTTTAGGATTGATCAAGGATCTAGTGGTTACCCTTGCCAAAATTCCAATGAAAATTGTAGTACTTGACATTGTTGTCACCGATATCCCTCCCAAGTTTGGAATGCTCCTTTCTAGGTCTTGATGTGCCAAATTAGGGGGAAGTCTACAGATGGATATGTCATATGCTACTATTCCTTTTTATGGAGGAGAGAAATTAAGATTATATAGAGAGGTAAGATTTGTACATACTGTTTGTAAGATTGACCAGCTAAGGAACCATCCAATTTATGCAGTAGATCAAGACTTTGGTTGTTTTCAACTCACTTCAAACCAACATAAAACTCAATTCAAAATTGAAGAGGTGGTTGAAAGTCCTAAACCAAACCAAACTGATATTTGGAAGTTGTTCTTTGATGGCTCTTGCACTAAAGATGTGGCAGGAGCTGGAGTAGTTTTAATTTCACCTAAAAAAGAAAATATAACCCAATCATGTAAATTAGACTTTGAAGTTACAAATAATGTTGTTGAATATGAAGCTTTCCTTTTAGGATTGCAATTAGCCAAAATCTTAAAAGTTCAAAACTTAAGTGTTTTTACTGATTCGGAGCTTATTGTTAAGCAAGTAAAAAATGTTTGCCAGACCAAGCACCCTAGACTTAGGTCCTACCGAAATGAAGTATGGGATTCAACTGAAAACTTCTTTGATGCTTTTAATTTGACTCATATTCCTAGAGATCGGAACATTCATGCAGATGCCTTAGCTGTCTCTGCCAGTTCAATTAAAATCCCTGATCATACTAATGTACTCTATCAAATCCAAGACAAATATAGGCCATCTATCCCAGATAATCTGAAACATTGGAAAATATTTGAAGATGAAGAACAGTTGAAATCATTTCTACAGGTAATAGATAATTTTTCATTTCTACAAATTGATGAAGATAGAACTGAAATGAATGAATACAGATGGAAATGACACTTCAAATTTTAAAACCCAAATTGTAAATCATGACATTATTCAATTATCAAATAATTTTATTCCAAAAGGACCCATTCCTTTAGAAATATTGTTTGATCAAAATGATGTCCTCCGAAACCCTCAGTCCATTTCTTCAGAAATGACATAGAAGAGATTAACATTGGAACTAATGAAGATATCAAAAACATCAAATTATGTGCACCTCTAGACCTTGAGATCAAAGCTCAATATCTTAAGTTACTGCAAAATTATAAAGATGTTTTTGATTGGACTTATGTTGATCTAAAGACCTATGATACTTCATTAATACAACATAAGATTCCTTTGAAGCCAGAAGCAAAACCTTATCAACAGAAACTTAGAAGGATAAATCCAACCCTTCTACCAACTGTAGAAAGGGAGATTAAGAAAATGCTAGATGCTCAGATCATCCTCCCTCTTAGATATTCTGATTGGGTTGCAAACCTAGTTCCTGTTAGAAAGAAAAATGGAGAAATAAGACTCTATGTGGATTTTAGAAATTTGAACAAGGCATCATTAAAATATAACTATCCTTTGCCCAAAATGGCTCAGTTACTTGAAATGGTTTCAGGAGCATAAAGACTTTCTATGCTTGATGGTTTTTCAGGTTACAACCAGGTAAATGTTGATACAACAGACAGAGAGAAGATAGCCTCTACTACACCCTGAGGTACATTCATGTATGCTAGGATGCCATTTGGCTTGACCAATGCTGGAGCAACATTTCAGAGAGCTATGGACATAGATTTCATGGGTTAGGTAAATAAATTTGTGGTTATTTATCTTGATGATATAACTGTTTTTTCTAAATCTGATCAGAAACATCTAAAGCACTTGATGAAGGTTTTTGACAGGTGTAGAAAATTTGGAATATGATTGAACCCTAAGAAGTCCTTTGTTGTAAAAGAAGGAAAACTGTTGGGCCATATAATTTCAAAGGAGGGAGTAGTAATTGATCACGAACGAGTATCTGCCATTCAAACATTGACATTACCTAGAAACAAGAAGGAGATTCAAGCTTTTCTAGGCAAGATTAATTTTCTAAGGAGGTTTATTCCAAATTATGCAGATATTGTAAAAGATATAATTGACATGCTCCGAAAGGACCATGAAGTCAAATGGACTCCCTCTTCTAGGCATGCATTTGAACTAATAAAGAGGGCTATCTCTGAAGCTCCCACCTTAGCCAGCCCTGATTATACTAAGCCATTTAGTATTTTCTCTTTTGCCTATGAAACAACCCTTTTTGTCATTCTATTACAGAAAAATGAAGATTCCCATGACCAACCCATAGCCTTTTTCAATAAGGTTATGAGAGTTGTTGAGCTTAAGTATGACATCATTGAGAAGCAAGCCTATGCCCTCATTCAATCCCTGAAATCATTCAAGATGTATGTCTTACATTCACCTATTACTGCTTATGTCCCTAATAGTGTTGTGAAAATTGTCTTAACCCAACCAGACACTGATGGGGAAAGAGGTAGATGGATCACTCAAATTCTGGAATTTGATCTAACTATCAAGACTACCAAGTTAGTAAAAGGTCAAGGATTAGCCAAGCTTCTAGTTGAATCCAACTGCAAAGTTCTCGGAATCAATTTTGTTTTAGAAATACAAGGGAAGAATACACAAGAACCTTCTGTCCTTGTAGAAGGGGAGAATCCACAAGAAACTTCCTTTCATCCAGAAGGGGAGAGTTCACAAGAACCTCTATCTTCAGAATAGATCAATCCTATACACATTGATGAAAAAATATTTTTGTCAAACTGGTATCAAGATATTGTAAATTTCTTGATTCATTTTGAGTGTCCAGCACTGTTCTACAAAACCCAGTGTAAAACTCTTAAGTTAAAATCAGTCAAGTACTGCATTATAAATGCAAATTTATACTAGAAAGATCCACTGAATATTTTGTTATTATGTTTAACAGAACTAGAAACTGAAGGAATCATTGATCAGTTTCATACAGGATTTTGTAGGGGACATTATTCTTGGAGAGCAACAGCATACAAGATTCTGAGAGGAGGATTTTATTGGCCCACATTGTTCTTACAAGTAGGGGAAAAGGTCACAGGTTGTAATCCTTGTCAAATGTTTGCTGGTAAACAAAAGTTAGTAGCTCTTCCACTCATTCCACTAATAGTTTCAAAACCTTTTTCTCAATGGGAATCAGATTTTGTTGGAGAGATTCACCCCACTTCAAGTAATCAGCATAGATGGATCCTCACTGCAAAAGACTACTTTACTAAATGGGTGGAAGCAATTCCAGTCAGAAATGATACCGATTCAGTAGTAATTAAGTTTATTGAGGAGAATACCTTATCTAGATTTGGTTGCCTAACTCAAATTGTCACTAATAACGCAGAAGCTTTTGCTAGTGTTAAAATGATTGACTTTTGCCAGAAATATTAGATTTTGTTACATCATTCAACTCCATACTACCTCAAGGTAATGGCCTTGCAAAGTCATCTAACAAAAGTCTGGTAAAGGAAATAAAAAAGACTCTAGCTGATCATAAGAAGAGTTGGGATTCACATCTGATTTATGCAATATGGGCAAACATAATTACTCAAAAGATATCAACTGGGAAATCTCCATTTCAGTTATTCTATGGGAAAGATGAAATTTTCCCTACTAATTTGGCCTTCCCTGTTTTAAAATTCCTGCAGGATTCAACAGATGAACCTGATGATTTTTCAAGAAGGATAAATCATATTATTGAACTTAATGAAAACAGAGATGAAGTTCAATATAAATTGAATAAATATCAGAATAAGATGAAGACTCTTTTTGACAGAAGAACCAGGGAGAGGGACTTTAAGGAAGGTGATCTAGTTCTAAGATGGGATGCTAGGAGAGAAGATAAAGGAAAGCATGGCAAATTTGACAATCTATGTGTTGCACTAAAAATTGTCGCCTTGACATTCTGCTATCTATGTGAGTTCATTATCACTCATACTTTCCCCCTCTGCAATTCTGAAACACCAGTTCCTCATATCAAGCCTTGAAAGTAAGAGAAAAGCCCTCAAAGTCTTTAAAACTCTAGTTCCACACTTTCTCTTTGTCTTACCTGCGGTCCTGCACCTAATGGTCATGTCTCTTATGCACCTGACGGCTTTGTCTCTGTGTTAAAGGTGCGGACCCCTGTAAAAGTTAAAAAGGTGCAAGTATATTTTAAAAAACTCACTTTCAGTCATTTCTAGAAGCTTCTCGAAGGAATCTTGAGGTGGCAAGTTCGCTCTCTTAAGGTTCATGCATCCCCTTGATGTGAGGAGCTTATCCCTTTGAAGGAGGATTCTATCCCTTCATAGTTGGACATGTAACCTCCTCCTCTGCACTATAAAAAGAAGCATTGGCCTAGTTATAGAGGAGGTTAGAAGCTGAATATTTTTGAGGTGAAATGCTGCTGGAACTTAGTCTTCTTTAGTTGAGTTTTTATGAGGAGAGATTACATACCTCTAAGATCTCATTTGGAAGAGTGCAAGGCCTGTCAAATTAAAGAAAATTCTTGTTTCGAACCCCAGGAAGAGCTTGTTCAACATCAAGGCTAAAAAGGTTGTAAGGTTCTTCTACTTCAAAGTTAATACAAATAAGTTTGTTTTTCTCAATAAGCTATTGATTCATGGTTTATTTTATGGATTCCTTGATCACCATAATAGACATGATTTATGATACTTTCTATGCAGGTGCTATTTAATGTTTGCTTGTTTATGATTGCAGGTCTTTAAAGATAACTCTTTCGAATAACTGGAGGATGACTACTACGAACAAGCACTGGATCTAAGGTAGGATCTTAACACCTTTATAGTATTTATTTATAAATCGCATATGTCTAGAGAAAGATAGATTTGTTTTTCTGTTTGTTGCTAGACTATCTTCTGATACTAGGGAGATCAGCCTTGTCTGCAAGATCAATTTATCTGGCCAACAAATTGGCGACTCCACTGGGGAAGAATTTGATTTTTGGTTTTCCTTTGTTTTGACTCGAGAAAATTGTTTTTCTGGTTTTTGATTGATGTATACTGGCTTGGGTAGCTTTCAAAAATCTTGAAGTATTTTTATTTTTTTTTAAGTTTTCTGGGGACCACACTTTGTCTTCACAAACAGCGCGGACATCTCCGCTTGTTTCCTTGAGTAAACAGTGCGGGACCGCACCTGTTGCTTCTGGAGCCTGTGGACCCTGTTAAAATTTTTGAAAAACCTAAGATATCTTCTTCTAGTTAAGTTTAGGTTTGATTTAGGATTCTTAGTGTCTACCCAGATCTGTATTTTTCCTGTCAAAAATCTCTTGTGAGTGAGTACTGATAGTATTTTTGTTTTGAATGATTTTCTAGAAGTTTTGCATGCTTGGAGTGGTTTTCACTTTGTCTCTGTAGTGACTCAAAGACCAGAAGCTTGAGAAACCTTAGATCACCCTGGTGTCTTTTTGTCTTCTTGATGAGTCTGACTTGGTTGTGAAATCTATCCTTTGTGAGAAACAGATTTAGTTTTCTTGTTGCAAATCTTTGAACAAACTTTGTTATAAGTTCTGAATTTCATTTTTACAAAAGAAAACATATCTGGATGTTTTTTGATTGATTTGTTATTCTGTGCAAATGAATCCTTAGTTTACTGAACAACTAAGTAAAACGTCCTAAAAAAAATTGAAGCTTTTATTCAATTAGATTTTTAAAGTTTTTAGATCTCAAAATTAGTTTTTGTAGTTTTGAGTGTTTTTCTAGAACTTGTAGATCTCTTTTGAAGCAAATTGTTTTTTTTTGTAGTTTCGAGTTTTGAAAAGTGAAGAGGATTTATTGTGAGCATTAATTATTTGTCTTCTTTTGAGTTCTTATTAAAAAACAAAATATTTTCGTTCCATTTTAATGTTGAAAGAAATAATTGTTTGTTAAAGAATTGCATTCTCGAACTCTTTCTTTTAGCTAGAATTTCATTGAAAGAAAAACGAATTGCTTATCATTTTAGGTGCATTTTTCTTTTAGTGTGTTTGGATTCAAGTCTTCACACCATCAAAGTTTTATTTCCATACCTATTGACTTAAAAAACAACCCATAAAAGCAACGCTTAATTAAAATTGATCTAGTAATCTTTTCTATTTCTAGGGCTCTTATCACCAATATAGCTTAGGCTAGTATCTTGGAGTAGGGAGTAATTAACTCTCCAAGATAGTTAAAACAAACAAGTAGATACATCTTGTGGTAGGGAATAAATCCAATTGTAATTGATAGATTCGGGGAAGCTTCTCTTAAAGGAGTCAAACACGAGATCATGTCTGAACCTTTGAGACAATCAATTATGTTTCATTGGGAAAGATAGAAGATATGTGTGTATTATAAATGGTAAACCTTGGATTAACCATTGTCGATGAGCCTTGGGTCACTTGTTGGTAAACCTCGAATTGACCATGTCGAGGAGCCTTCAAGGGGATTGAGCTTTGATACTCTGCCCTTGCGCGTGGAATCAGATCGTAGATTGTTCCCCCAGTTGTATTTTTTGTTGTTGGTAACCTTAGTGTCCATAAACTTAAGATTATTTCCTAAGGTAACGGTGAAGGAAAGATCTCACTGTACCTGGAGCAGACGTTGACTAAACTCACTTGGACTCTCTGGGGGGTTCTCTTCACTCGAGATGGTTTTATGAAGAAACTTGTGCCAGTCTGTTTCATTAAGTAGGTTGTCGGGGTAACTGTTCCAACCGCCCTTTCTGTATTAAACTTCTACTAAGTTGGATTTCATCACCAACTAGTGTTTTTAGTACGGGAAGTTACTGTTTGTGCATGGTTTGAACTCTTAGATTTTTTTAGGCGTGTGATTCAGATGTTTGTTTCTTTAGAGACTTTAGGTGTTTTTATTGAAAATTTTATTTGTTTACATGTGATTAATTAATATTTAATCGTGGCCAAATTACCGAGACAATCTCGTAGACTTTAGGGGAAACCTCCTGAGTATACACCAAGCCAACTTGAAGGGCTACGAGCTCTCGTATCACCTAGTGACAGTAGAGTTGGATCACCAGAAGCCAGACAGTCATCTCTAATTGTTCATCCTGGTTATCAAATACAAACAACAGAGTATATTCAAGAGCCAATTTCATTTTCCGAAGTTACTAGTAGTATTTCTCCTTCCAGTGAATTAGCTGAAGAACCTGAAATTTCTGAGCCTAACACTGAACCTACTGCTACTCCAACTTTAGGATTTGCTTCTCCAACTTCTAGTGGTCCTAGTTCACCTAGGATAGGAAACATCATTACTCAAAATCTTCCTTCTGGCCTCATTTCTATTGAAGAACTTGTCAGTCCAAACAAAGACGTAACTCTTCCCGAAAACCAACAGACTTTAAATCTTAGGGAGCGTGAATCAATATTCTATGTCCTTTTAGGAGTGACGCTTGGTATGTATCATTAACAAATTTTTTAGAAAACCTGGGTCTTAGTTTTTCACCACCTCGAATTCCTTTTCATCCTACACCAAGAGGTTATTATCCTTCATCGATTATGTCAAGACAGTCATCTATGTTTTCCCAATCATCAGAAACATTTTTATATGGCGGTCCTTCTGTTCCTTTGGGGTACCAGTCACTCACTGGTACTTTTTCAGGAGCATCTCCTCGACCAACTGAACATGAGTTATCAACTGGTAGTAATGGAACTCAAGCATTGAACGCAGAAGAAATCCTTATTATGTCTAGTAGTATTCCAAATCCTCAACCTCAAGGTAGTCAGTTACCACCTGGGGGGCAACCTCAAGGTAGTCAGTTACTACCTGGGGGGCAACCTCAAGGTAGTCAGTTACTGCATGGGGGGCAACCTCATACCTTTGAGACAGTACATACCTCAAGGTCAACCCCAGACTCAGTACATACCTCAAGGTCAACCCCAGTTTCAATACATACCTCAAGGTCAACCCCAGTTTCAATACATACCTCAAGGTCAACCCCAGTTTCAGTACGTGCCTCAGGGTTATCAACCTCAAGGTCACTACCCAACTCAAGGTTTCCAACCGCTTTTTGGTCAAACTTTTGTACAAGGAGTTGGAAATGTACCGCTTAATTATCAGCCCTCTGTTCAACCAGGTTATGGTCCTCCATATGCACAACCTTTTATGGGTCCATACTCTGGAATGAATATGGTGTGGGATCCGTCTCAAACTCAACAGGCTATGCAACCTAATGTGCAGTTATCTAATCAACCTGGACAACCTTTGCTTTCTAGTCCAACCCAGCAACATGTCCAACCTATTGTTCAAACCCCTGCACCTGGTTCAGTTCAGCAGCCTGGGCCTAGCTCACCTTATATTCCGCCTCAAACTACTGCTGCAACTTCTGTTCAACTACCACACCTGTTTCTGGAGTATCTGTAGCTCTGATTTCTACTATCCTTGCATCAGTGCAAACTCCTCAAGTCTTTGTGCCACAGTCAGGACCTATAGTTCAAACTTCGATCCAGATGCATGCAGGACAAGCTGGTCCAAGTACGATTGTCACAAGTCAACCATAATTCACCTATCAACTGTACCAGGGATAGTATCAATTCGGTCCTACTGTACAAAACCCAGTTTATCAATATCAACCGTATCCTGGCTATACTTATCAACAGCCTCAACAACCCCAGTTTGGTCCGGTTAATCCTGGTTTCCTAGGAGGTTATAACATTCCTAATGAAAATCCAATTCCAGGTTATCCTAGATATCCTCCTCCTAGAGCTGGTCTTGTTACTCAAGGTTTTCGCGACCCTAACCGTCAATTACCATTTATTGCAACTTTGGATTTACTTGATTTGTCGCCCCTTATGAACGATCTGATTTACTATCTTCCGTATTTGCCGCCAATGCCTAGTAAGTTGCCCAGTGATATCCCGAAATTTGAGGGTAAGTCAGGAGAGGATCCATCAAATCATGTTATGACTTATCACCTCTGGTGTGCATCTAATTCAATCATTGATGATTCAATTCGATTGCATCTTTTTCAACGAACTCTTATTGGTCTTAATGCCAAATGGTACATTGAGTTACCATGAGCCTCTTTTTATAATTTCAATCAGTTAGCCACTTCTTTCTTAACTCATTTTCAGTTGCCTGTCAGATACAACAATGGCACAGAAATGTTAACTTCACTAAAACAATCCACGTCCACATATATTTCTGATCATATTCATGAATGGCGACGTAGAAGGCATTTAGTGAAAGTTTTCATTCCGGATCAAATTTTAGCGGAATGGTTCATTAAATCATTGTTACCCAAAATCACCGAAGATGTAGCTAAGGGAGGAGTTGTTACTGAAGAGCAAGTCATTGCTCAGGCTCAGTACCTTGACCTCATCTATACGCAGTCAGGTACTTTACATGAAAAAATCCCTGATCTTCCAAAATTTCATATCTCGCCAAGGAAAAACTCAAGTCCCCTCTTATATTTACATGGTAATTCTTATTATCTCTATCACTCCTACTCTCAAGATGACAATTATGTTAGTATTGAATGTGTTAACCAATTAGTGGTTCTTGAGTTGAATATATCTGAATCAATAGACAATAATGAAAAAAAAATATCACATAAGCAATTTGTAATCGATTATTAGGAACTATACTTTTGTCTCAAAATTCACTGTTAAATATCTATTTTGTGATTATAATGACATTATTCAGGTTTTGTCCTTGATGGAATCACTAGGGTCTTTTATCTTAAATAAGAAGAATAATTTTTGACATTTTCCTACAATAAGAAATAAATAACACTATAGGACAATGCATTGGAGCCATATTCCTAACACCATAATGTTGAATTGTGTGGCTATGGTCAGTCTTCATAATTAATATTTTTGGCCCTTAGATTATATAATACATGTTATTTATGTTATTTTATTTTAGCCCTTGAAAATATATAATGTAAGACATGTTATTCATGTCGACTTCAAATTTTGAATTTCAAATATTAAATTTTTGGCTCCAAAATATAAATTTGACCCTCCAATAAGTCAGGTTGGCTTTCCCCTATGGTCACACCCACTCAACTTCCTAGACACGTATCAGTAAAGGATTCGACCTCCTCCAAAAGGCAACTCAATCATCTTCAACAGAGAGAAAATTCAGACCATTTGAGGTAGTACTTTAGAAAAAACTAAGGCAAAATATTAGATAGGTCCAAGGAAACACAAAAGGGCAAATCTAAGACAAAAATATGAGGTGCAACAGAGAGATCTTAGACTTATCTAAAGGGAACTTTTACCATGTGTGGCCAAGGTTTTGTTTGACTTTATGTATCTTCGTTGAACTTAATGATTTCTCTAAGAAAAGGTTGGGTTTTCCCCCCATGTGGTTTTCCCAAGGTAAAGTATTGTGTCTCTTGTTTGGTGGTCTCTTTATGATCCTACTGGCATTTTGTTGATATCCTCTATGTAATTACTTTATGATGAAAAATAAATACAAGAAAATATTAATCTACGAAATTATAAGTAATTATCAGTTTAGGAGATCCTTGAAGCATTGGGTAAAATAGAATCGTTAACAAGAAAACATGTTATGAAGGAAAAATATGTGTGTTAAAGAAGTATGCCAAGTTATATATCCCAATCTGGACCACAAGAAGTTCTATTCTGAATCTTTAAAAAATGGTCGAAGCCCTAGTTTAAGGTCAAAGTCCTATTTATGTTATTATTGGAAGAAACGATCGTGATCCTTTCTTGCATCTATAAGATGATCGAAGTCTTCAACCTCTGTTGTAAGCAAGATGAAAGGCCTTAGTCTATTCAATAGATTGAAGGAGCTGTTGTAGCATTTTTTTTGTTTTGATAAGATAGAATAAAATAGTCAAAAAATAAAATAAAAAAATTTGAAAAAATGTTAAGTTAGGATATGGACATAACAATAGTGAATAAATATGTTAGTGAAAAAAATCTTGATGATGATGTCCATATCAAAGAAAATGTTAGGTTAAATGTCCTAAAAAATAAAGACAAAGAGAAAATGTTAGGTTAGAAAGAAAAGAAAACAAATGAACTCTGAAAGTGAGCAAGTCTAAATGCCAGTACTATTTTTCTTTAAAATAATGGTTGTGTACAACTTGTTTTAAATGCCACAACCCATGATAGTCAAATTGTTTAATCTTGACTGCTTCATGCTTTAAAATTAATGTTATAGTTACAGAATAAAGATCTGGCCAAACTGTTTAATCTTGGTAGATCAATTGTTAGGTAGAGAATAATAAAGTGTTCATCAGTTTAACCTGAGCCCTTGGAGGTTATAAGGGTAGATTTAGATAGTTTGTTTTTGTAAAAATAAAAAGAAAGGAAAAGGGTTTGCTAGCTTAAATGCACCCATTAAGTGAAGAAAAATGATAGGATAAGCAAAGGGTAAGTAGAGAAAGGTTGCAGAAGTTTGATTATTCATTGGAAAAAATGTACATTTATCATGTTTCATCATATGTTTCTATGTCCATGAAGCAATTACACAAAGCAAATGAAGGTCTTCAAAATCAATTAATTAACTTCCCATTCATCCCTATATTCACTAATTTCCCCTTCCTACCTTCATACATTCATATTCATTCATTTTCCACTAAGAACCCCTTTTCCTAAGGTCAAAACCCTTTTTGCCTAGGAAAAGTAAAAAACCCTATGTAAAATCCCTTTTTACCCAAAAAAACCCACAAAAATATGTCTTCCCTAAGTATTGATGCACATATGAAAAGCAAATAATCCCGTGATAAAGCATTATACTTAGTATTTCCCCTTTTCGGCATATATTTACCCTTTTCCACTCATATTCATATTAACACTAACCTTAGCGTATTAAACCCTTAAAATTCCATTTTCCCGTATATTATTAACTCCTTTATAAAATAACCCAAAACCTTAGTTTTGTAATAAAGCTATGTATTTTCATATCGCATCACAATATTGTCGCATTGTAAGCCTTTCATAGGAATACACTCTCCTCCGATTGTGACATGCGATCAACAATGGACCCGGACCCGATATCATATATATTACAATCCATATTCATATTGCATCCACCCCTCATCGCAAGTTCCAACTAAACAACACCATCCGCCGTTGCGATCTTCGATTGCGATCCGCGACAGACCCAACACAATATATATTATAGTCCATTCCCATATCGCATCTGCCCCTTATTGCAAGTCCTGTTAAAGCATATGCCCTCCGCCATTTGCAATCCCCAATATGTGACGAGAACCCGAACCCGACGCAATATTAACCATGTTTTATTCCACATCACGTCCGGCCCCTATCGCATTCCTTTGTGATGGGCCTGCCTCCGTTAAACCGCAATTGCGATATGCAATAGGAAACTTGGACCCGACTTTATTATCCACCCAAGTCTATCAATTTTCAAATCTACCATAGGTGTTTTGCGAAGGTTTTCTGTGTTAAATCGTTTTTACGATTTAAACGAAGAATTAACCTTAACCCTCCAAAACACTGCTAATCGATGTTTTAAGCCATAATACAGCCATTACCACCATATTTTATCATTCGTACCCTCCATACTACTCCTTTGCTCCTCTATCATCCGATCTAATCCATCCAAATCCAACGACCCTCAGAAAATTATGGGTTGACTCTCTATACAGGCATTACCCACTCGAAAAGCGATATTCCACCATCCTCCATTGCTGCGTGTCAGGCTCAAGTTATTTCGAGTGACCCCCTCCTAAAACCACCCATGCCTTATAAGCGGTGCGATGAAAACCGCTTTTCGCAAAACAACAAAATGGTTACTGTTCACTATCGCGCCATATTTCAAAAGAAAACCCTTTTTTCTGTTTAAACGCCAAAATGACCATTTTGCTTTGTTTTCGCATGTTTTACACAGTGAAGCCTCCATAAGCTCTGCGGCCAATAAAACTATCATTTTACCTTCTGATATGCTCTCAACTCCTCCCAATGTCCTTTCAAGCTCTATAAAACCATTGAAGACCTTTTGTCACCCTTGTTTTTCTTAATAATTTCTGTGTTTTGCAGGTAAAGACCCCTGTTCCAGGCTTACAAAAGAAAACGCCTGCGTACAGTTGGAGGAAAAATATGAAGACCACATCAATTTACTTTACCCTGTAACATGAAAGCTAAAGTGATTTACTGTTGAAAAACACAGTAAAAACCTAGATTGCACAGTAAAGGTAAAAAGAAACAGTAAAGGTTACTCAACAGGGTTAAAGGAGATTCACAGAGTTTAAAGAGTATCAAATGAAATATCAAATGAAGGCAAATCAACCAGCACAAAGGATTCAAACAATCTAGCAGCTTAAAGGGGAAAATATCAGAAAACAAAGCCAACACAACTTGAATAAAAGGGACAGCAAGAAGCAGTTCAATAGCTGCCCCTATCTTCTTGCATGAAGATCTTTTCCTTTCCTAGAATAAATCTCATTCAGTTTTAGGATATTTTTTAGTTTCATAATTGTATAATTAACTCTCTTCTCGAGTTGATTAAAGGTTTGAAGTTCAAGATTCATAGTTCATTGCTTGTAAGTTCTTGACTGTTAATACTACTTTGAACTTGGTTGCACCTGTGAAGGGAGCATTTGTAGACACTTGATGTACTCAGTCTTTTTGGAACCTTAATACAAAGCAAAAGATTCTGAATCTGGTTTTACACAGTTTTTCCAGTTATCAATCATTATGTCTTTCTTCATATGCTTAAGACTTATAGAGATATCTAGGTAGGAATAATTGTGTCTCAATTAATTCCTATAGGCTATTGAAGTGATCATCTATTAAGAGACTGGATTAATGAACCGTATGTTTAGCTAATCCCCTCTAATTAATAAATCATCAGCATCTTGTGTAAGCTTAAGTATATTTCCTTGAACCTTTGGAACGTAGTTTAAAAGGTTTTCCAACTTATGATTGTTCTGTTTTACAGTCTGGAAACTGTGATAATCATATTTTTTGTTGTCTTCTACTCACCATTATTTTTGATCTATATCACTATGTAATGCTTTATAGAAGCCCTTTGTTGAAGTATTAATATAACCCAAAGGATCAATTACTTTAATTCTACATCTGTCTTCATTTATTTGTCTTCCAAAAAATTAAACCAAAAACCCCAAAATAATTATTTTAAATGCTATGGAATTGGTAGCTGACCTACTACTATCTCAGAGGTACAAAATCAGACTGGCGTCGTTGCTGGGGATTCGAATTTCATTTAAGTTTTCCCTTGGGACAACGCTATTCATTCATTCTTTCCTTTAAAGGTGATTAAAGGTTTAGAAAGGTTAAAATCATTCACCTATGCGACTCCACACTCCCAAGTTGGAACCTTATAAACATACCAGATCTCATTCAGAAGCTGACATAGTTAAACCTCTATCAGATCCTGAAAGGCTTCTGAGAAAAGCCAGTTCTAAAAGGGGACACCATCCATCTTCATCTTCTTCTTCAATCCTACAATCTGAAGAATTAGAATCATTTGACCCCTATAGTAATATCCCATCTAATCCTGATTACTCCCATTTATCACCTAGGGTTGCTGAACTTCTAGATAAAGGAGTTGATTTTAAATCAGCCTACCTTATTCATTCATTAGAATCTCATC
>APFE030865138.1:42940-69438 GCA_000404065.3 Pinus taeda | reverse complement strand
TTAATATAAATTTTGATTTTTGCCCCCCGATACGGGTGTTTGAGTTTGCATTCAAGGTGATGGGACTGGAGTGGGCGGTGAACAAACACCACCTTCCAGTCATGTGTAGAGGAGTTGACTCCATGTGGAGGGACATAACCAGTTGCGCATGCAATGGTTTAAAGGAACGCAACAGGGGAGCATTAATGCTCCGTTCACCTCCACACGCGATGTTTGGCTTTGGTCCTCGGCTCCCATGAAAGCCACAGTTATGGCAGGAGCGTCTCGAGGCAGAGGAGGGTGCATTATATTCAATTTCCGCCATGGGTTTACTCTGCTGTTTCTGGCGCTGTATGGGTTGGGCTCTAGCTCGAAGCCTCTGGCCATTTCCCCGACTCTCGCGGCTGTTTTGGGCACTCGCCCGTGTGTCTGTATGTATGGTCTTATGCCATCTGTTGGTCTGTGTGTTTGGTCCAATTCCCCGACTCTTGCGGCTATTTCGGGCACCAATTCTACATTTTGCAAAGGTGCAGCCATGCCTCGGCTTTAACAGAGATTGCTCAGCCAAAGAGGCACCTCCCAGGGTGCGCCCTCCCGCCCTTCTTCCGATGATGATACTTCCCGTCAGCGTCAAAGCCCTCGCAACGAAAAAGAGAGCATTCTAAGGCCCAGCTAATTTCTCGATCCCAACTCTCCAAGGTCCTCGTCCTCGCCCTCCTTCGGCTCAGCAATTTTCACATTCAACAGTTCACTGAACCGTCCTCCGATCAATGCCCATGTTTTTGTGCTTTTCATTGAGGAGGCCCAAGATGAGGGTGAATCCAGCGTTCAACGGGAGGACCAGGGTATAGTAACGATGCCAATTGCAGGTTCTTCGAGAGCTATGGAGACGCCGGCCAGCAATGACAATGACGTAAAGATGGAGCCTGTACCCCTAGGTTCGACTGCGAATGAGGAGGTCCATGCTCAGGACTCGGCTGACTATGGGTGGTGCAGGATTGTGGAGGAGGTTCCTGAAGCCTAATCCAAGCACTGCAGCTTCCTTTCAGGGTATGTGGCCCAATAGTGAGGGCATTTTGTCAATTCTGGAATTTTTTGTCTATGCTGTTGTGTCAAGGTCCTGGGTGACTATTTTTTGTAACGATGTTTTTTACTCCTCTGGCTCCCCTGCGCGGGATTGCAAATTGGACTGGTTTATCCTCTCAGTTTTTGAACACTTCTCTATTCCATGCTGCCATTCCTTTTGGGCAGTTGGTTCTTTCTGCTAGTTATGTTGTAAATGTACTCCTTTCATGTAAATAATAAAATAGATTTACTTAGAAAAAAATATAAATTTTGATTTAGATTATTTTCAAAAATTCACTTCAAAGAATAATCAGAAAGAAAATCCAATAATGTTCATGAAAGTTTGCAGCAGATGGAAAGATGGAAAAGAAAAGCTCTATAGATATAATAAATATTAAATATAATTATATTTTTTCATATAAAATACCTAATTTAATTCTCTTAACATTAATTGCTAATCTTTGATATAAAATACTTGAATTAATTCCCTGATACCCTTAATAATTGCTAGTGTTAACCATCATTGTTGTTATACTTATTTTGTTTTTACAGAAGTAGTAATTAAATTAGTTAAAAACAACATGGTCAATAATCATGTAGACTGATATAATCTAATAATCATGTGTAACGATATAATCTATAAAAAATGTATTACCATAATTTTATTAAGGTGATGACTACATAAAAATGATAGGTGATGACTACATAAATGGTATAGATGAACATTCCACTATTGTGATTGTTATAGAACATTTCACTATCATTCCTTATCAAACATTCGACTCTCTACAAACATCTATTACATGATTTTATTAAGGTGATGACTATATAAATGGTATAGACAAACATTCCACTATTATGATTGTTATCAAGCATTTCACCATCATTCCTTATCAAACATTCCACTCGTATTATTCCACTATTATGATGACTTAGTAGATTTGAGTCAATTACATAAATTAAATCAGTTTTATGATGATTTTCACACATTTATTTATGGTTAACATCTATTACCATGATTTTATTAAGGTGGTGACTACATAAATGGTATAGACAAACATTCCACTATTATGATGGTTATAAAACATTCCACTATCATTCCTTATCCAACATTTCACTGAGAATCCACTATTGTGATGATTTTAGTAGATTTGAGTCTACTATATAAATTAAACAAGACGAGCTGCTAAGCAGCAAGTCCCTGCCAGTGTACTTGAACTGAACAGTGTACTTGAAGTGAACTCTATGTATATGCCGCCACGTTGACATGATAGCCAGTGTGCAAGGACGTGTGATTTACGTTTTGACGGTGGAAGCATTGCTACTGCTATTGTCTGAAAGCTAGTCATATTGAAGTTAGAACCAGACCTGAGTCCTATAGCACGTTGGCTAGAACAGCAATGGCTTGAAAGTCATAAAGTGATGGAACATGCCCTGTGCCAGTGAGGACATGTTGCTTAAATCGATGGAGCAAGTGTCCCCACTTGAACCTTTTCAGTAACATTTACGCTAGAAAGAGGATATCTCGCTTCTAGCATTGCTACTGCTATTGAGTGAATCAGGTCTCCATCTGAAAGCTAGTCATATTGAAGTTAGAACCAGACCTGAGTCCTATAGCACGTTGGCTGGAACAGCAATGGCTTGAAAGTCACAAAGTGATGGAACATGCCCTGTGCCAGTGAATACCTGTTGCTTAAATCGATGGAGCAAGTGTCCCCACTTGAACCTTTTCAGTAACATTTACACTAGAAAGAGGATATCCATTAAAAATGAGACCTGTACAATACTCGGAGCTTCTAGGCATTCCATAACCTTGTTCAGAGTCAGGAGAAAGTGAAAGGTACATTCGACAGAAGGGCTCGTCCAAAGCCTCCCACACTGATATCCTGTCTGCTTTTGAAAGCCATCGTAGAGAACAAGTGCCCAGGCCCCAGCCAAGAGCTAGCCCCAATAGCTTCATCAAACTCTTGAGATTATGCTTAACCACTTGGCAGTTGTTTTATTTTATATAGTTCAGTTTACGGTTATGAGTAGCTTCTGTGATAATTGTTTTTATTTTGACTTATCAAAATTGTGGTTAATGATAAATAAATATACTTTCCTTAAAAGCAGATTGAAACCAAACTTTGCATGAAAAATAATTATTGTTGGAGGATTACGAAAGTTTGAGAGAATATAATTTAAAATTGGCTTAAAAATTTCTGTTTAATATGAAATCGATAAAATTTAACTTTTGATCCATTACTATATCAAATATGATCATAATATAAAAACAAAATTTAAAAAACCTTTTAAATTATATGACATAGAAAATTTTTTTTTAACTATATTCTAACAAGAGTATCATCTCCAGATAGGGTGCCATCCACAGTAACTCAGGAAACATAGATGGAGCGCTATCCAGCTAACTCAGGAAACATAGAAACGTTGTCACCGCGATAGATAGCAGAAAAATGATTATGGTGAATCATGTAGAACGTCGGTCAAGCATGGTAGCATGTACCGGTTCAGTGCAGCTGTGCGAGCAGCTCCTTTCATACATAATGATAATTCAATAGGCCTCTTAGCACCTTGTCCGGTCATTATGAAGAGCAAAGCAGAGTACCCATTGGCCATACAACCTTGTCCTGTCATTATGAAGAGCAAAGTAGAATACCCAATGGCCGTACAAGATAATATCGCTCTTCAAAATTTAGTTTTTTTACCCTTACCCTGAATTTTGTTCTTAAATTTTTAGTTCTTGCATGTTCAATGCTTCATACATTATCCACTGTGAGTTTCTTGCATATCTCTGAACCATTTTAGTTCAAGTCCTCCCATCTTACAAATACTTACAAATAGAATTTATCATTCTTTGTTATATTTTAATATAAAATTTATTAATTTTTTCGCAATTACACATTTACAATTCTCTATCCATGCAAATTTTTTAATATAGAAGTTATTGGTATTTTATTATTTTCTATAATCTTTTTTAATATAGAAATTACTACTTCCTAACTTTCTTAATATAGAATTTTTGGTTATAAATAAAATTCAATAATTACCAATCTCTTACATCAGCCGAATTAAATAGGAAAACACACTTCCAGTTATTGGAAATAAAATCAACATGGCTAAAGAAGAAGTAATTGTTGAAAGGAGATTGTTTTACATCGACGAAATTATAGAAAATGTAGGTGACTGGGTTCGAGATACAGGGCAACTGATTTATATTGGCGAATAAAGATAATCATGTGCAAAATTTTAGTAGAGAAATGAAACAGAACATGAAATATGCCCTCAGCTTGAAAAATTGGTCCACCCTATCAATCAACATGTTACGAAATTTGCCAGCTTGGAGTTAATCAACTCAAAAGACTAAGAGGAATCCAGAAGCAGCAAATGATGTCCCTTCAATTTGCTGGTTTTTAAATGATTTCATTCCACTTTAATAATGTTATGTAGTAGTCGAGCATAATATCATAAATAAATGTTGAAATTTCAGTCAATAATAAATATAACTGGTTTACAATATCATTTATAACGCTTTGAAGAAAGTGCACCTTGAATAACAGTCCGCAGATGAATCAAAAAAATAAAATAAAAAACCAAGTTAGTGGACTACCTGGGCCCTCACATGAGAGCCAAGTGCCTATGTGGGCCCTTGCATGAGAGCCAAGTGCCTCACCTATCTGTCCTTCTGCGAACATGTTTATATCGAACCTGCTAGGTGTCTCAGACCCTTCGCTCTCGAAGAATAGTAGGCATTATCATATGGGAACTGGTTTCCATTTAATTTAATATAATTTAAAGATAGGGAAGACTTCTAGATAACAATATTCGTTTTGCATATTCACTGTAAACTCTATATATAACTGTAAGTTTGACCGCGTTGAATAAGAATTTCAAGCAGCGCGTTGGTATGTAATATCCACCGACCTAGCTCTCAGTCAGTGATTTTCCGACGCTGGATCAGTGGGTGGAATGATTTACAAGGGAGCGATCGGACAGGCTCTGAAGAGGTTTCCAATGACAGCTCGAGTTAATTTCAAGCTTTGATTCGGTTTGCCTAGTTCTTTGGCTAATAATGCAATGTCCATTGTTGCCACGATTATGATTTCGTTTTACGACGACAAGGGTCTCTTTGAGGAAGTACCTACTGCTACTCCGCATACGAGGCTTTTGGTGTGCCTCCTCCTCAGCATACGAATTTAATCTCGGTGTTCACATGGAGATTTGATCGCTTCAATAAAGGAGGACTATGGCGCAGAGGGTTCCGGCTTGACCCACTTTCCATTTTCAAAACTACTTTTAGTTTTCTGTAACTATTTTGTACTATTGTAACATACAGAATCTACAGGATAGAACTAGAAATAAGAAAACCCTTGATTGCTGTGGAATATTGCTGGATCTTTATGGTAAATCAAGCGCACCTGTGAATAACAGTGAGCAGATGAATCAAAAAAATAAAAAATAAAACCAAGTTAGTGGACTATGTTGGCCCTCGCATGAGAGCCAAGTGCCTCACCTGTCCGTCCTTCTGCAAACATGTTTATATCGGACCTGCTGGGTGTCTCAGACCCTTCACTCTCGAAGAATAGTAGGCATTATCATATAGGAACTGGTTTTGTTCAGGAAGAAGAGTTGCAATGCAATGCAATAGACAATAGAGATCAAAGATGGAGATTTTTCATGGGATCCAACCTCCAATAGATTAACGATAAGGGGAATAAATTTGCAAATAAGAAAAGGAATGAAAATTGCAGTCTGTGGATCAGCTGGTTCTGGAAAATCAAGCTTGTTGTCAAGTATTTGCTCCTATCTATATAGTAGAGGATAAGTCTTGAAAGGTCTGCCTACCCAGTCTTGACGAAGGCAGTGAGGCCTAGCAAACCAAATCAGGCCTTGAAAGGCAGCGGTATAGGGAAATACCGGCTAGCATTGGATATTCTTAGTCACGAACAAGATGAATAAAACCAGGTATGAAGGTGTACTTGAAGCATGTGTTCTCAAGAAAGACCTAGAATTGTTTTCTCACGGGGATCAAACAGAGATTGGTGAAAGAGGCATCAATTTGAGTGGTGGACAAAAGCAAAGGCTGCAGCTTGCTCGAGTAATCTACCAGGGTAAACCGGCTTAATTCTTTGTTCTCAAATCTACAAACCCTAGAAATTGTCGGGAGCGAGCCTGTATTTTCTACGACTGAAATCTTCTGAATCCTGTGCAACAGCCATGGCTTGCGTTACAAAATATCATCGCCCTCTTAATGTGCTCGATGAAAGTCCTAGGAAGCGCAGGAAACTAACTTCATCGTCAGATGTTCTTCCCTCTGAGCTCCAGGTTGGTTTCTACTGTCAAATTTCTAACTTAATCAAAGTTTTCTTTCCATTCTATTTAGTTAATTGGGCTTCCTTCCACCCTTCAGATTGTTGTCTGATATTGTATGCCAATCCGCTTGTGGGTTTAATAATTATAGTCATAGGGTTCTCTATCGTGTATTTTGATAAGTGGGGAATTAATGAACGGCGACATGTGCAAAGCCAGCCAACTATTATATCTGCCAATCCAGAAAATGGAAATGGAAAAGTAAGCGTCCCTATCTCATCAAGGGCGGAACACTCCATTCCTTCTGACCATAGTCGGTCTGCTTCTTAAGCTTTGAAGCCCAAAGTAGGGATCTCTTGTAATGGATATCCGCCATGGCATAACGATGACAAGGAGCGGCTGCTGCAGACAGATATTGTGAAAGGTTTCAACCTTATTTTCTTGTTATTTACATGCATGTGTGTTAAAAATTATACTGTGATTAGTATCGGTATTAAACCCTAGTTATCTTTCTCTACCGTACATTGATTACTATTATTCTTATAATCTGTTTACTGCATATTGAATGTCATAGTTACCACGGTAGATAGCCCTACGAAAGCAAGAGCACTGGAGATGCTGGGATTAAGCCAAGAGCCATCATTCTGATACTTGCCATGACAAGAAACGGAATGCTTCATCTGCAAGCAAGGTTAGAGGAAAACAAGCTGATTATGGTAAACCTACTTCTGCTCCCTGATGAATTACCGCTACTATTAGATTTATTGCAAAGCTTTTGAATGTTAGGTTTATTGCAAACTTATAAATATTAAAATTGATTATCATAACAAAGAATGCATGAAATCATCACAAAGGATGCGGTTGTTTTTCTTACTAAACATGAAATCATCACCTGTGCAGGCTCTGTGCCCAGATGCTGCCTAGAAAGTTATGTAACTGCTCCAGTGTGTTTGTCCTCTCTGTCTGTAGAGGAGGAACAGTACGATCCTGGATTGGCCATATGTGAAGATAAGAAAAATGGGGACGGTCGTGGTTTTTGCAGAAAACAACCGACCTAACCCTGAACCCTCAGCAACATCTGTAGCAGCATGCAGAGTGACACATTGCAACAGTAGCTCTCTAAAGAGCCCATCGTGTTCAGCTTCGTCATAGCCCAAATGCAATAAGAGCTAGCATTTTATATTGCCAGATTAATGTTAGCATTAATCAACAGCTCCTAAAAATGAATGAGAAAGACCCGGAAAAATGCAATATAATATATGGTTTCAGCACCTCTACCTCGAGAAGAGGCCAAATAAGACCACAAACCACTATGATCTAAAAAACTTTGTTTATACTCGATAAACAAGCGTGTTCAAGCAGGTGAACTAATGCTAAGTACATCGTTTCCGATTACTATAGTCCCTGGCCATTGCCAGATGGCAGGGACTAATAAGTTTTATGATGATCTTCACACATTTATTTATGATTAATTTGATGTTTCCATTCAAAGAAACATCAAATATTGTTTGAAGACCATATTTACTGGGTTGAATTGATGTTTGGATTTAGAGTATTTTATTGAAAAGTAAAAATAAAAAAATTAAATGGTATTGTTTTCAATAATTAAATATTTTAAATTTTTATTTCATATTTTATGAAATTTATAATATATATAAAATGTATGATTATTAAAATTGATTTAAGTTAATTTATTTTTTTCTTATTAAACAATATTAAATGTAAAAATAAAAATCAAGTCAATATATTTGGATATCTAAATATGCATGTTGCACTTATATTTTTTTATCAATAAAAGATTTTATAATAAGAGATGTTCTCACGATGAACCATACTTGTTGATTCAAAAGGCGTTGGCCAAAAATTTCTCTTATGTGATTTCTACTAAAAGACGTTTCTTAATTTATTATATATCACAGAAGCCTTAATACAGAAACTAAGAGATGTTTTAAATAGGAATTTTCAATATCATATTAACATAAATTATAAAACCATTAGTATTATCTTATTTTCATTATGGAATGGATATAAATAAATAAATAAAAACATCATAATTTTGCAAGGTTAGACAATCAATTTGTATTAATTTACAAAAGAAAAGATACATAATATATGTCCATAAGCTATTGATCTACCAATGGTTAGGTGGGGAGATTTGGTCCCCACAGATCTTGTGTTCCAATCCTAGGTAGGACTATGTATGCTTGAGAGCTACTCCAAGCACGATTTTTTCAGTTGAAAAAAAGACTATTGATCTACCACAAGTTATTGGTCTACCACATGGAAAACCAGACAAGTAGCGGAGTCCCCAAATTTTAACATTCTATATTGCTAATGCTATAAGTCTATCATCTAAATTAAAAGACTAACTAATAAAAAAAATAATTGGCTAGATATTAATAGCTAGAGCTACACCATTGCCACTATAAAAAAAATATATATATATATAACATAAATACAAGCTCACTTGATCATGTTATCTAAAAGGAAAGTCCACTTGAATTAGTGGTTGAAGCAAGAGAATCTCAACGCATTTTGTTCGTCCCATGAGGGAAACTCCTTGCAAATATCCTCTATAGATATATATTCTATTTTTCTTATGTGTCCCTTGTGGCACAACTACACCTATATGTTGTTTTATGTTGTGCTTATGTTGTCATCAACCTCCACATTTTGTTTTAATCTATTCCTTTTTGTTTGTAAATAAATACGCATGGAAAAAATACCTCATGGGAGCAAGAGGAAGGAGCAATGGAACACTCTTTTGAAATTTCCAAGTTTTGAATGTTTTTCTATAATATGCTAGCATTTCAATTTTGTGAAAAGGCACTTGTGCATGAACTGTTCTAAATCATAAGTCTTTTTGTTCCAATTACCTTGAAGTTGATGATTTGAGCTCAAGGTGAAGTGTTAATACCTTACCCTATCATAGATTGGTACCAAGACCTTGTGTGATACCTCTCGCTAATTTGTGGAACAAAATAAGCATGCTAAGTCACATAATAGGAGCGGCATATGTCTTCACAAGAAGCTCACAAAAAAGTGAAATTCGAGAGAAAATAAATTGTGGCAAAGTTTGCTAATAAACCAAGTTTGGCATTTGGACAGAAATTTAAAAACATACAAAGAACTAGCCCAAAACTCTGAAATAATATGGGGCCCCTATACCAAGTTTGACCATTCAGCTCGATCAACACAAACATTGTTAGAAAAGCCTCGGACGAGACCTATCACTCATCTAGCCTCATGGAGTGTTTACTGAAAAATCATATGGACCCAAAAAAAAAACCCAAACTGAACCAATTTGTTGTGTTGGGTGCTCAAACCAAGAGTTGGTTAATAGTTTAATAAGTTTGATTATAAAGTGTCTAAGGAAATCTGACTCACGATGATTTATAAGATTTAAGACACCTGGATAGCCCCGACTCAACTCCATATCCTAACCACAGGCCTCGAATACAAGAAAGAAAGTGAATCTCAAACCAAATCTTCTAAACAAAGAACCAATGAAACACAAGGACAAATTACCACAATTGCTTGGTAAGTTAAAGTATGTAAATAAAAGAATCAAGAAATAAACTACTTCCACTATGTCAAAGTGTCATAAGAGCAAGAAAACCTCTGCAAAAGCTACCAACCAATAAACAGAATTTGAGGGATTGTCGGAGCAGTTGCTCCAAGTATGCCACCTAGAAGAGGAAGTAGAGAAAGGAGCAGGATGGATGAGGACCTGAGGTTATAATTGAGACATATCCATGCAAGAGTAAAGGGCATGGAAATAGAACAAAGATGAGAACCTGATGTAGGAGACATTAGTGAGAGTGAGAATATGAGTTCTAAGGAAGATATGGAGGAAACTCTAGGAAGGGAGCAAGTAAAGGAACAACTAATAATTCTTGTTGGGTCCTTGATTTTTGGGGAATCCAAGTTTGGTAAATTTTGGTTAGGTTTTTGGCCAGAAAATGGTTTTGTAAGAGATCATGGGAAAAGGGGAGATGAATGGCCAAAATAGCCAGACACTAAGGATGAGTGGGAAAAGGCACGCAAAGGAAATGAAAAAGCATATATGATATTTTACAAAGACCTCCAAAAAAAGATAAGTGCACAAGATGGAAATCACAACGAAGTGTGCAGAGGATGCAAAAGAAGAATAGGTGCACTAGAGTTGAAGGAATATGGGGTGATAAGGACCAGATCAAGTGAGAAATATCAGGGGAATAAAATATATAAAAGTTGAAGGGAATACATTGGAAAGGAGAAGAAGATTCAGAGTCTATGTTGAAATGTTGTCATTGTGTCGTTTGAAGAACCCCTCACCATTCACAATATTTATCACTCTCTCTTTCCAAATCCTTTCATGCAATCTAACCCACTAAGGATTAATGTTCTAGCTTGCAATGAAGAACCTATTATGATGCAGTGATGTAATGAGTTGGATTTTAATGGATAGGAGTTGTGGGAATTATTTATGTGCTTGAATTGTGATGAAATGTTTCACCCCATTTTTAAATTTTAAAGTATAAGTTGGACTATTCTCTGCTATTTCTATTTATGTTTTAGTTATTTTCTTTCAAAATCTAAGATGTCTGTAGATGAGATACTTATAATACAACTGCATAAAATTGAATATATGTTGTGTTGTTCTTTGATGCCATGCTGTGATTCCTTATTTTTCTAAGTCTCAACACCTTGGTTGAGATGCCTCTTTTTCTCATAAAGTTAGGTGAAAATTCCAACATAATGCTAGACTACGACATACTATTTTCTTGGCGCCCTATGTCCAAACCTAGAGTCCATCTTTGTTAAAATTTTAAGCCAACAAATGGTTTTGTTGCGGGGACCCTGAGTATTTCCAAGGGATATGAACCATGGTAATGAGGATCCTTAAATGAGATCTCTAAGTTTGGTGGAATGAGCAATTTGATCAATTTATTTTGTAGCAAATGCAGTTATGCCAAAGAAAGTTAGAGTGGGTAATAGAGAAGGTTTTGTACACCAAAACTACCAGTGACTAGTACAAAATATTTTGGTGTAAATTGCCTAAAGAAATTCATAATTGGTTGCAATCGTTGTAGATAAAATGGGGAGTTGGAAGTCACGGTGGATCTCCTCATACCTAGACTATGATTGATTTCACTGAACTGCATAGACTAGATATAGAATTGACAAGAGTTGTTGTTTTCTAGGTTCAAGCAACTCTAGAGAGTTATATTATTAAATTAGTTACAGAAGATCATTTATCCTATTCTAAAGTCAAAGTTGTATTTAGATATAGGTTACATGGAAGTTTGTTGAAGGAAATCCCCCTTTGGATTAGAGTCTTCATGGTGGAAAAAAATTAACTGTTGTTTTAGGGACATAATATAGTAGCTTAAAATTTCAAGTATTGGGGGTAGGATCTAGGGAAGTGATGCTACATGGTTGCAGAAGATGAAAATGTTGTTGAGATGGAAAAAATGAGTTGCAAAAGCCTCAATATTTGAGGTCACAAAAGAGGGCACATATAGCTGATGAATGACAGGGGAAAACTTTGTGTGAGATCACAAGGCAACACAGTGAATTATACTAAATAGGGGAGGCATGGCGTAGTCCAAGATGGTATGTAGGTGGACCAAATAGTTTGGAGTTGCGGTGGATGGAGGGTAGTGAAAGTGCAAGTTTTGGCCAAATAAGAGGTGTCAAATCCCTTGCTATGAGACATAGAGAAGGAAGTAGCAGAAGTCCATATGTACTAGAAGGAGTAAATATGCCAAACAGATCAGGGCCTGTAGTTGGAATAGTGAACCAAGATATCCCTCCTCATGAATAATTGCCTTTTGTGATGAGGAAAGTATTTACTAAATATGATGTGTCCCTTGTAAGTGATGCTTCATTGCCTAGCAGCATAGGTAGCACCTTCCTTGACCTCCCCTTGGTACCTTATGAAGGTCTTGCTCATTTTATTTCAAAGCTAGCTAAAGTTATAAAAGTTTGTAAGGTTTATAATACATATATCACTAGTACTTCTAGTGGTAGTGGTAGTAGTTTTCAATCAGGTTCTTCCAAGTCTTCAAAACACGGTTCACTAGGGTTTATACTCATATACCCTAGTCAATCTACAATGGTCGGTAACCAAGCAGGTTCATTCACTCGATACCCTGAATTTTAAGGAGAAGGGAACAAAGATGTTGAACAACAAAGGTATTTGTGTGACACAATATGGAGGGCTACGTAAATTCCTAATGCTACTAAGCTTATTGAATTTCTGACTACCCTAAGAGAGAGGGAACTCATGTGGTCTATTAAATGGTTCGTTATGCATCAAAATGCCACTATTGACAAGGTTCAACAACAATTTATTAAGGATTTCAAGCTTCCACGAGAAAATCAACAGGGATTGTCCGAGTTGTGGGATATTAAACAATGTGAAGGAAAGATTGCATGGGAGATGATGCAATGATTAAAAGTGGAACACAACATTTGATTACTGACTTGACGGAGAAACTAAAAGTCATACATGTTACACGACCTTTACTTCCTCAAATATGGTGTATAATTATCATGTATAGGGTCACCATGCCACAAAATTTCCAAGGTTGTGAGGTCGGAGACCATCCTCAATTCCTGTGGGACCAATTCCACCTTTGTCTACTGCTAGAGTTGTGCAAGTCGACATGAGCACCTTGTATCAAGGCCGTACTCAATTCCATACTTTACCTAATTGACAAGGTACGTCTTCGACTAAGTAATGCGAAATCTGTTGTATGTATGAACACCTCCCCCACCTCTATCATTTCTTACAAAAATATTCAGATGTTCCAAATAATGATTTTTTTAATTTTTCGCGGAACAGAATCATCATATAGATTAATGTAGAGCTCTGGATGCTCTGACTAACTAGCTTGATTGCTTTGAATTTAGAGTGAACAAAACTCCATGAGGGTGAGGAGGTGGAGGAACAAGGGGGAGGTGGAACTGGAGGGAGAGGTCCGATTTGATTCTATAATTGTGATTATGAAGGACACATTTCTTGTGACTATCTGCTTCCTAGAAGGCATTGGTGTTCTCAATGAGGGGTAAATACATATGAAATAAAGGATTGTCTTGAATTGATTTCCAAGTGGGAGGAGGATAATCGAGAGAGAGGAGGAAATTTAATTAATGTCAATGGGAATTTGAGCCAATTTGAATGTCAAATATTAATATAGTTACTAGAAGAGGAAATAGAACTATAGCAGACTCCGGTGTCCCTGAACAACTAGGTAATCAGACCTGCATCGCCTAAAATATGTTATGAGTAACTAGCAAAAAGAGTATTATAAATATGCAACAAATATTTTTAAACAATTGACACTCCCTTGTAACACTCAAATGGGATAGCAAGAACAATGAAAGTTGAAGAGCCCAAGGTTCTCTCAAGACATGCCCTAGTCTATAATGGAATGGTTTAAATTATTTTCATAGATTGTGAGTGATGAGAGTTATCGGGCCAATTGGATAAGAAACACATGACTATTGTTAAGAACGAGGAGCTCTTAGAGGGACCTATATTTGTAAACTTGATTGAGAAGCAACCTATACATGTTTGGTAAAACAAAAGGAGAATAGGAAGAGAATTCCATGTAAATGCTTAGATTGTGGGGTTCCGGATCAAGCACTCTATGCTATACTTATGCTCTGATGTCAAATTCCCATTGAGAAATACTTGGGAAACTCTCAGGAAACCAAAACTAGCATTCTCCCCAGTTCAATTGTGTATGGCCAATCAATATTGTATTCTTCCCATTAAAATTCTGGAGGATGTTGATGTGGACACTGTAAGAGTAAAAACCTATGCATATTTTGAGTTAATAGACATTATGGGAGATAAGAACCCCTATCTCATGATATTGGGGATAGATTGGGCTTTTGAGAATTACGTTGTTATTGATCTTAAACAGGAGATAATGACTTTTGAGGTAGATGAAATCAGGGTTATTTAGCCATTGTATCCTTACCAAGGTCCCATATTTATAGAGCCTGTAGACGATAGAGAGGAGCATAGTCTCTCATAGCATATATATCAACTCACTACAAGGAAAAGATAAGACTATATTAATCCCACGGTCGATGGTTCTATTAGTTAGAGGAGCATTCAAAGCACAAATGTTGTGTTGTCGTTGCTACAACACCCTCCAAAATTTGGGCCTACACCCAAATTCAAAGCCTACTTTGACCTTTCATATTGTCGTCACAAACATTAAGACTTATTTCATATGTAAGTGTTTTTGTCCCATTTGCGAGAAAATCAAAGTGTCATATTTTAGCATGTCAAGTGTCGCATATTACACAAAAGCTAGTTTTGGTGGTTTCAAGGGGTAATATTTATGTAAATGAGTTGGTCTTACCATGTAAACATGTGTCACTCTCATTTCCAAAGTTTCAAGCACTATCTTACAAGTTTTGTCACGGTCATCTCAACGTGTATCTTTGGTGTCACACTTGGTGTAAGTTGTCGCAAAGTTGTCACACTAAGGGAAGTATGTTGATTCATGAATTTTGGATGATCTATTTTGTCTCATAAAGTGTTCTAAGTGTGTGCTCAAAATCAAGTCATTTCATTGTTCACATCAACTTCATGATTGCCACATTTAGTCAAATCTAGAAAACTTCCTGACTAGACAACCTGGCCTCATCTAGCCTTCCTAAACTATGCATTATGCAGTCTTAACCATCAAGCAACTACCCTACCTCTTGGAACTGCTCAATGCATAGTTTCTGCCTCCCAGAATTGTGCATTGTGTAATCACAGTACTCAAGTCCTTACCTTGAGCTCCAAAACTATGCAATCCTTCCCTCTAGCTAGGCCTTAACTGTGCATTGCACGAGCTCAAACCTCAATCCCAAGCCTTGATCTCCTAAACTGTGCAATTGTGCAATCACCTGGCCTCCCTATCATTCCAGCACTGTGTAGTGGGAAAATTCAGTCATCAAGCCCTCAGCCTGACACCTTGAGCTCCCCAACTGCATAATCTTCAAACCTAATCCATCCTAAACACTGCATTGCACAGTCTCAAGCCTTAGACCTGACCCTTGACTATCTAAGCTACACAACTGTGTAGTCAATGTGCCTCTACCTTAGCCTACCACCCAGTTCCAACTCAGCTAGTGGATCATCATGCAACATATTGGACTAGGGGTTTTATCAAACTGATCTCATCTTGTCATGAGTAATTGCAGAGGCAGGTACTCTATCATGCTATGATAGGATGATGAAGATGGATATGGAGAAGTAGAACATGCTACAAGACACCTCTATATCTGGAAATGAAAGTTTATTAGTGAGGATAAAGAAGAGGGACATCAATTTGCGACCACAACTCAAGACCTAATAACACTGGAGACTCCTCATCTCTAAGCCATATGGAGGTGGAAAAGAGATCATTCTTAAGAAGACACAAAAAAGAAGCAACAAGAATGGCTTGACACTTCCATGTCATCAGTGTCATGTCATGTCATGAGTCATCATATGCCACATCATTTTTTGGATTATGTAATTTATTATTCAAAAATGTATTGTAAAGTGGAATTCCAAAGGACATGTACATATTATGAAGAGTCATGTAAAAGTTGAAAATTCATAGGGAATTCAAACAATCATTAGGGTAGTGAAAGAGTCACAAGGGAGTTGCAGAATCATCCCATTGGTTATATAGACACCCTCATTCTACAAGCAAGGGATTTTTCACCTTGGCTCCCCCCATAAGGCATAAGAGAGACAAGATAGTTCTTTTGGGGAGCAAGTAGTGGCTCCAACGCTCCACTATTGCAACTAGTGTTATTCATTGTATATATTTGTCCTGGGAATTTTACTTAATATATGAAGCTTTATGGCCAGCACATTCTTCATACATGGATTATGAATATTTGTAAGATTTTTTTGTGATGTTTTTTACTCATGTTTGTTTTAATGTGTACTAAACTAGTTGAACTATTTCAGTTATTTTAGTGCTTATTGAGAATGTGTGGTTGCAATGAGAGTTGCATCTTTCTGGACTATTTCATAGGATGTTAAACAAATATTTATTGTTTATGTATGCCTCTACTATGGTGGTACTACTACCTCTCTCTTAGAGGCTCACTTTCCTTTCCCCTCCAGAGTAGAAGAACCTCAACAAACCTACAACAGAACACTCACTAGGCACACTCACTTGCTTTTCGAAGGCACATATGTGTTCCTCTCTCTTGCTGACTATTAGAGCCAAGACAAACCTTTAAGAAAATGGTAACTAGGTTATATTCCTGATGGGGCTCCTATCCCAAATGGTGTGAGTTCTAATTGGGACCACATATCAAGGAGACTGGTCTGAATGTTGGCAACTCCAACACTATCAAATTTATGGCACTAAAATTAGGAAAGTCATTTTTATGGCTCATAACTCCACCCACCCTCATCATACTTCTTCCGGTCAAGGAAGCAATATTCTCAACACCTCCCCTACTCATGTTCATGAAGTTGGCAGATCTTCTCACCCAAGTCTTGGACAAACTTGTCAAATCTCTTTCAAGCATATTTGAGCCATCCGGCCTATAACTCATCACTTTGTAAAGGCTATTGGATTGATCCCTAGAGTACATAATTCTCCTTTTCCAAAGAAGAATGCAACCACTCCTATTGGGATAGTGGTATCCACAGTCGAAGATTTGGTTCTCGCCACCCTTGAAGAGTTAGTAAAGACTGCAGAAAACATAGAGAAACCATAGCAGCCTCCATATTTTAACCGGGGTGACGAAGACGACATTGTACTGTCAGATGACACTTTCCATGGGTTAGGTGGTTACAAAGAGGAGGAGGAAGATCCCTCAGATTCTAAAGAAGAGGAGGAGCACAAAGACAAAGACTTGGAAGACCAAGATCTGGATTGGATGTCTCATGGCCCACTTGCTCTATCGGGTGTTTTACACAAGATGTGGAGACACCCATAAAATCTCCTAACTAAGTATGACCCTAACAAAGCAGTCAAAGCAAAAGACCATTTGGACAACTCCTATATACACCTATAGATGCTCGACATACATTACGATGATGTTGCATGTAGATTTTTTCCTTTTACCTTAAATGGTAGAGTAGTTGTATGGTACCACAATCTTGCCCCAAAATCAATCCAGAATTGGAAGGGGTTTAAAAAGTTGTTCCTTGAAAAGTTTTCTGATGACAAAACCCCAACCATGTTATTAAAAGAGCTGGGTAATATGAAGATGGAGTAGACAGAAAATGTTAAAGATTTTAACTAGAGGTTCAATCGCATATTGAACGAATAAGAAACCTCATGACTCCATCACAGTTCATTACTACACTTGTTCCTTACCAACAAGCATTACACAGATTACTAAGACAACTACGAAAAAAAAGTTTTGCTAAGAATTACAGAAAAACCATTACAGTTGAAATATTTGTATATTACTTTATAATATATTAAATGGTCATAATAATTTATTACTTTACAAATAAATTATATTATTTATTTTAACTTTTACTTTCTTTTTATATATATATATATATATATATATTATATATATATATATATATATATATATTGGTTTTATTTTTCGGTAGTGGTTTAAAAAGCTTATGTTTATGTCTAAAAATGGGGTCGAAATTCCACACAATGCTAAAAAAAAATATATCATGACAAACAATGTTGATGACCAATGTCACATTAGTTAAAATTAATATAGCACACATAAATAAGAAAAAAACAAATAATTTTAATTTGTATGTTTTATAATTTAATTAGTATTTGGTTTGAAAATAAGATTTAAAGTTGTTTTTAATTTTCCTTTAATAATCCAAAGTCCATAGATATTCTATATCAGCCTCAAAGGAGGAAAGCCAGCGTACCTATACTAGTGCTTTTCAAAGTATTTCCTAAGTTTAAAAAGAAAACTATAACTAAGCAAGTTTAACAATATAAAATAATCACCTAGATTTTGGCCAAAACCTTGAAATAAAAAATTAAGAAAACAGACAAATTTTCATGCTCTGGGGCTTTATAGAGTATAGGTAGTATTTTGTTATATTTAAGCTTCCATCAATATAGATAGGCATCCTAAAATTTCTTTCTGAAATCCCTACTATGCATAATTTATTATATTTTCGTGTTGAGATTTTTAGTTTTTGCAACTAAGGACTTATTTCATTTATGACTATATAGTGCAAGTGGTAAGATATTGTGTTTTAAGTGTTAGTAATGTAATGGGGGCGTTATAGTTGAGTTACTTATATATATTAAAGAAATTTCATCTATTCATATTACACTACTTGTATAGTAGCTTATAAACTGACAGAGGAAAAATACATATTTGCATTTCATTGGTTGATAAAAAAAATGCTTTGAAAACTCATGATGTAATTGCATAATTTCTATTTGCTTGTTCTTTTTAGGTTTCATTAGATACCTTTTAAAATATATCTATCTATACTTTACTAAGAAAACGTAAAGTTTTCTAAACAACATTTTCAACAATAACATTATCACTACAATAAGAGATTATTATCACCATAATAAGAAATTATTATTGTCACTGGGTAGGATTGGATTCTCCACTACATAATTAAAATTAAAAAAAAATACCTCAATTTAAAAGCGTTACAACTAACAAAATATCTCAATTTACCAAAAAATAAAACTTGAATTCAGTGTTTTTACTTTAATTTAACTATATTTAAACTAAGCGGCACTAGCTACTATGTAGCACTTATTTTTGAATATTTTCTTGATAGATAAAATGATTGCATGCATCTCCCAATAGTTAATTTTCAATATATTTTTTTTACGTGAATATTGCTTACTCTTGAGAATCAAGAAACTTTATTGATGAGATGGAATAGATAGCTTTAACTCTGAATAAGACATCCAAATTTTTATCTAATCAATTGTTTATAATTTTTTAATTATAATAAAAACACTTTAGTTATTTTTAAAATTTAAAATTATATTTTGAATAAGTAAAAACTAAATTAAACTAAATTAATAGCGATCTAAAATCCTACTACCTTCATAAGACTAAGAAGAAATAGTAATTTATTCAACCATTTTAATATTATTTTTATCACTATCTTCAATATCGTATTATATTATATTAGATATTATATTATCTGTTGCATCATGAAATTGTGACTTCGCACTATTTTTTAAGCGAATTGACTTTCCACTATGTTTTAAGTGAATTGCTTAATTTTCAAGTTATAATAAAGTATTTATTAATAATAACTTTTAAATTATTTATTTATGTATGGTTTAATTTTTATATTTAAAATTGAATGTTAATTTTAATAATTAAATTATAAAAATTCTAAATGTTTTGCATTAATTTCATAAGAAATTATATATTTCTCTTATGTTAAGTTGTAAAAAACAAATAAATAAAAAAGTGGATTGATTAAGCTAAAGTGTTTTACGATCTATGCTCTAGGTATAATGTAGAAAAGTTTGTCAACATTTTTAAATCTGAGAAAATATATGTAAAGAAAATAAACAAATTAAATTATATATAAATTTAAAATGGTAATATTAAATATATGTAAAGTTATTTTATTTGATCTCACTAGGTAATTTTAATTTATAAAAGGAAAATTAATAAATTGAATCAATATAAAATACAAAAGCATGAATTATTTGGAGGGAATTTAGCCATTATCTGGTCAGGGAATTTAGCCCTTGGAGTTTCTGCTCAATCTATTTAACAGGCAAAGCCTGATTTGCTCATTCAACTTGTCCTGACGATGAACCACACTAGTTGGTTCGAAACTGGTCGACAAATGAAATATCTTGTGATTTAAGCCAAAAAATCTCTTAGAAAAACTAATAGATTAAATACATATAAAGTACAAAACCATCACCTATTACCAAATCACAAGTGATAACACTTTTTTCAAAAGCTACTTTAACATAATCAAATCCAACAACTAAAAATGAATGGTTTAGTAAATTATAAAGGCACGTGATATTTATATATAATATTTAATTTAATAGAATGTAACATACCCGATAACCTCGCATGTAAAAGTAGGGAGTTAGAATTTTTTTATACAAATTACCACAAGTAATTATCCAATTCACAACTCCACAATTCATCATTAACCATTAGATATAATATTCATTAGTACATCAAGTAAATTTCCATCAAAGACAGTAAGTTACATAACCATTGCATAACCTTTAACCACCACTATGGTAGTGTAATAACATAAACTATCTCATGAATCCTTGCATCCATTTCATGATTCCCATAAGCATATTAATTAATCTCATACTTAGACAATATGATCATGCCATCAAATAAAGAACCATCAACATCAAGGATTCATCATTATCAAACTAACACAAAAGGCAATCACACCATTGAACACCAATTTACCCTGGAAACCCCGTAGGGTGAAAACCAGCAAACGTTTAATCTTATTATTAAACGCTCGTGAGGGTTTTCACCCCTCACTCAATGGCTCATAAGGGATTCCATCCCTTAGCCATTGTTATGAAATTATTACAATGAATTATCATTAAGTTATTACATAACTAGCTAAAAGCTAATACATTTTCCATGAAACCCTTTCCTTTCCTTACATACCGTCACATGCAACATCCCTTGTGGCATGATCGTTCTAGCAATGGACAATCCTGCAACTCTTAACTCATCTGCATGGCCTGTTAATCCTTTTCCTGCCACAATGTTAAACATCACTTTTCTTTGGCACCAACCGCCATCGTTTCCTGTCAATGCTGTCGTCAACAAGCTTTGACAACAAGATTAGATACCATATTAATGAATCAATAATCAACCTCTAAAAGAGATCTTTCAACATCTACTCATCTGCATGAGCAAGTATAACATACTAATTAACTAGTGCATATCTTCAAGTAAATTATTATTCTACTTTTCACAATGCTTATTCACACTAATGCATATTCCTCTTTAAGAGAACTAATCATTAGTTTTACAAGTCCATGTTTCCCTTTAAAACATATAACACATTAGTTTACAAGTCCGTGTTCTCATTATCAACATTGACCTCATGATTACATTTATAAATAATCATATTAACTAGCACTGCACATATTCTTAAAGGGGCACAAGCACTGAGGCTTTCCTTTGAAGGGACTAACTAAAATATCAGTTATAATCTTCTTGCATGAAAATTTACATAAACTTTGTCAAAAGAACTAGTCCCTTAGCTACCACTTTTGATGCATGCGAATATATAAAGCATTCTCACGCATTCTCACACAACCTGTAGTCTTTTCCTGCATGCGAATATATATCCTTTCTAAAGAAAGCTAAAACAAATCTTGTGTGCATACACATCTCATTCAACAAGAAGCTAAGATAATAGTTATGTGAGCATAATAGTAATCACCTATCATTTTCCTAAAGAAATATGGCCCAATAGTTCTTCTAGCCATACAAAGAATATATCTTTAGAACACATTGACTATTCTTTATGCATACAGTAGCTTATCATAAGAGCCATCATAAGAGCCCTCCTTGAAAGTATGCAACACATAATCCATTTTCTAGAATTCTATCAACATTTCATGTAAACAATTACATAATTCTTTCTTAAGGGAAGTCATTATAACCTCATTTCTCTATCTTCCTATATGAAGGAGTCTCAAGCTTCCCTTTCGAGAAATTATTAAAGATATCCATCTTTATGTATAAGAATCAAAATACAAAAACAAGGTTAACTTACCCTTCATGCAACAAAATCAAGAAGTCAACACAACTCATCTAGCAAGACAATCTTTCAAGAGATTATATTGTGCAAGAAAGTTAACATGACCACTTTTTCTATGTACACACAAAATCATATTTCCAAAATCACAATAGCTACCCTTATGAGCATGCAACATGTGTTCTTCCTAACACAATTATTTTTACCTCAATACACATAGTATTTTCATGAAACAAGTAAGGATTCTTGCTCTTACATGAACACTATTTAGGTATGTCTTTTAAGGAAAGAATCTCTATCTTTTCTTTTCAAAAAGTCTCTTATAAAGTTATTATTTTCGTGTATGAAGAATGCTCTCTTTTTCTAAAAAGACACTATATTTGTGTATATAAAACATATGTTTTTCTTCAAGAAGGTTAGAATGATTATCGATGTGCCAAGAAGCACATCATATCGCAATTTCTGTCATGCATGCAATGCATAAATTTTCCACAAGAAACTTCTAAATTAACTAGGATCCCAATGCAATAAAGCATATATCCCTTTGCAATAAAATCCCACTCAACTTCTACTTCTTTTATATGCATTCTTTCTTTCCATAAATGCAATATTAACTTCTGTTTCTTTAATATGCATTCTCTTTTCCAAGAATGCAATATTTGCTTCTTTTTCTTCAATATGCCAAGAATGCAATATTTACTTCTATTTCTTTAATATGCATTCTCTTTTCCAAGAATGCATTATTTACTTCTATTTCTTTAATATGCCAAGAATGCAATATTTACTTTTATTTCTTTAATATGCATTCTCTTTTCCAAGAATGCAATATTTACTTTTATTTCTTTAATATGCATTCTCTTTTCCAAGAATGCAATATTTACTTCTATTTCTTTAATATGCCAAGAATGTAATAGCTATTGTTTGAATATGTATTCTCCTTACCCCAAAATAGTTATTTTTATGAGCAAAATAACATATACTTATCTCTTTAGTTGACCAGAGAAATCCAAATCATGCGTTCGAAACATTCCAGGAGGAAGTTGAGCGTGAAGCATCAAAATTCATGCGTTCCAAACATTCCAAGAGGACATTTTCACGTGAAGCATTCAAAGATGATCTATGTGAGAGGGATATGATACGTCTGGCCGGAAGTCACAGTAATTATGGAATGCACAAGAGTTGCGGCAATGGCAGCCTTAACCTGACCTCCTCGCAGAAAAGCTTCCGCCTGGCTATGAGAACCCTCCCGACCGCTGCATGCCTCGCTTTTCTTTCAAAGGATCGGTTTCCGATGAAGCACTTTCACCACTACCCCCAAAAAAAGAATGTTGTCCCCTTTCATAACATAGGAACAAGCATCTGTACCCTTTCTCCAACCGAAAGGCAATTTTCGGTGGAAGTTTATCTCCCACACCGTTAACTCAATTAATTGGCTCCCTGAATTAATTGCTGTACCCTTTCTCCAACCGAAAGGCAATTTTCGGTGGAAGTTTATCTCCCACACCGTTAACTCAATTAATTGGCTCCCTGAATTAATTGCTAGCGTTTCTTTTCTTGATTTAAAAAATATCAAGAATTAGTTTTTTTATAACTGATTCATAATTTAAAATTACTTCTACAATGACTTATTACGATAGGGATGTTACACGATCTTTTTGGCGATATCCGATTAAGGGCATAAGAGTTGTCATTCCCGACACATCGTTTTTAACACTAGTAGACTGATAATCTCATTATCCATGCCGTTAAAAATCAGTATGTCTGTTATTGTGGATGCTGCTCTTCTCTTATTTGTGATGACGTTGTTGTTAAAGGAAGTCTCCGCCACCTGCAGGCCAATGCATGGGATTACTGATAAAAGAATGAATGCTCATTCTTCTGTAGCAGTAGAAGGTTTAGCTCTATGGCAATCACTTGCAGACGGTCAACCCGAGAACAATCTTCCAAAACCGCCACCACCGTCTCAAAGCACTATTGTTGGCTGGTCGTTGGAAGCGGGGTTAGCGGGAAAATCTTGCGGGCCTCGTCACGACAAAAAATGTTCCATGTCCACCAAGTCTACGAACGGAGAAGTACAAGATGGACGTAAATGGCAAGGAAGAGATAACAAGGGATCATCAGCATCAGACTTCCATTATGCCTCGAAAGAACAACCGAGCAGATACGGCCAGTTTGATGATTTAATTCTATTATAAAACCCAGGGCCTTCTTGCACTAGTATATAAAACTTAGGGCCATCTCTCACTAGTATATATTTTGATCTTTTGCGTGTTCTTGTTCGTCGTAGGATATAGTTTGATCTTTATAGTACTTTCTTTCAGGTTCCGATATGTCTCTTACCTGTTCCGCAATAAAATATAATTTTGTTTTCTTTTTATTTATTGTAATCGGGAATAATCTAGACGAGCCACCGAACAATTTTTTCAACCTAAGTGAAAGGGGCTTACCTATTCCGAAATTTTAAAGGAATTGGACTCAAATACTTACTTATTTCATCGTGTAAGTTACATGATATTTTTATTTAAATAAAAAAAATATAGATAACCCAGAATTAAAAATATAATTTTTTTGGTAAAAAATAAAAATAAACATCATCAAAATATAGTATTGTATTAGTTTTATTTGTTGTTTATTTTTATTTCATCTTTTTTTCTAATTTTATTATTATTTTAAATGTTTTTCACTCTAACGACTCCCTAAATAATTTATAGTCATAAACTATTTATAAATGTGTGATATTCCATATTTAAAATATCTACCATATCTTTTCTACAAATATCCATTCTATAATAATTTTAATGGTTTTGAAACAACAAATTATTGGACTATTTTGATTACTGTGAGATATCTATCACTCGAAGCTTGAATAACACAATGCATTAAGAGCTCTTATTGAAATTGCCCTTATAAATAAAATCTTTGGGTTACCTTTGGTCTCAGCTTCCTAGATGTCTAAACGGTTCTTCATATCCAATTACAACTCCTCATATTCTTTCCAAACTAATATTTACAAGAATATTCACAATTTATGATGGTTCTTCATGTCTAATTACAATTCACATTTTTTCCAAACTAACTTTTACAAGAATATTCACAATCTATGATAATACTAGGGATTATATATTAACATTAATCTTGTAATGTGTAATGGTAAGGATTCTATATTAGCATTAGTCTTTTAATGTGAAATTAAACTTTGAAAGTTTAAGCATATTTTTAGATTTTTCAAATATGTTTTTCTAAAGCATTTAGATGATGTGGTTTACAAATTGTTTAATTGTGAAACAATCTATAATTTAAATGACAAGTTTATTTTGCTTTATTGCTGAATCTTCTAGAATTGATTTTTTGTGTGAGCTTCAAGAAATAGCTATTCATTTGTTACTCATGATGTATCTTGAAGTAGACACTCATTTCTCCATATCCCCTTGATTTCAAAATCCTAGTTTGTAATGAGATTGTGGTCATCCTCCTTAGAATGTTTGATCCCAAAGATTGAATTCGCTTTAATTGTACAGTGTACCAACACTTTGATAAAATTCTTGCATGAACATAGAGAAAATCTGAATTGAAAATCAACTTAATAATTTGATTGTAATAAGCTCTATAATGCTCTCCATAAGCTATCTATATTTTTTTACATCCCAAAATAACTTTCCCTTATTTTAATGTATAAATTAGTTTATTTACCATTCTCAAAAACAATTTTCCATACTAAAAATTTTCAACAATTTTTCAAAGTACTACTTTCAGAAACTCAATACATGCCTTAAATTTTGAAGTACTTCAATAGCCAAGTAATAGTTATTCTCTTTTATCAAAAATTATATTACATAAAACATAATATATACACTAGGTTCTCCAATATTCTTTTGAATATTCATACATCATCGATATTGAAATTCTTGAAATTGCCCATCAAAAGATAATTAGTTAACTTTCCGCACATTCTTTTTCATTAATTAGTTAACTTTCCACACATTCTTTTTCATTCCTCCATTCACGAAAAAAAAAAAAAGTATTCTATATGATAGATATTTCCCTATTACATACATAAAAATACAATAATGTAGGAATGATAGTCCAATTTCTTTGAAAAAGAGCCTGCTCATATTCTATACCTTCTTTTTAAAAAAATTCATTTGGCCACAATCTTCACTTTATACTTTCAACTTATCTTCACTTTATACTTTCAACTTAGCCATATGATTTGTGTTTTTTCCTATAAACCACTCCAATTAATAATATCCACCAACTTCCACCGAAAAAAATAGAATAAATTAATAATAATTCCTAAAATAGTGACATTACATATTAAATTCAATTTATGTAGAATTTCCATATTTCTATATTGAAATTTAATTTCAAAATGAATAATAATGAATTCTTTGGGTTATAAAAAATGTTAATGAATATTTTTTCAACCTGCTTTTTCTTTGATCATTTACTAGGC
>APFE030865138.1:4632-42417 GCA_000404065.3 Pinus taeda | reverse complement strand
AACTCTATTGTTAACAAATTTTAAAAATTTCTACATATAATATGTAGGTTTCTTTCTATGAGAAATTTTCAATAGTATAATTGTTGTTTAGAATGAAAGTAAATGTCCATGACATTATAAGGCTTATTTATACTATATTTTTCATAAAAAGAATACATCTACACAGGTTTACAAGGTTAAGACAAAATAACTCAAACAAAAATGACCAACTCAAATAAACAATAACTCACAACACACAAAAAAAAACTCAAATATCAATGCACCAATGTTTGCAAGGTTAAGACCCTCAATCTAGGAAAGAGTTCATTATCATAGTAACATGATGTACATTAAGAAATATACCATTGTGAAAAGGGAATCATTTGCATAAGAGTTCTCCATAGTTTATTATCTACAAATGAATGTACATGCTCTTTAAATTGAGATTGTGAACCAATTGAGTGCCAAGCCATACTTCATAAATCAAATGTTATTAACATCATCGAGTAGATGAAATTCATATCACTTTATACTTGACTATCTCTCTCTCCATGTTTGATGTAGGAGCATCTAGCTCACCATGACTGGGTGAAGTCTCGCTAGGTTGGAAGGTTGTTGAGTATCTGGAATGTTTTATTTATTTATTTAGTTTATGAAGCAATGAGATAGAATGTCTGTTTATTTTACTCTTAGTTGCTAAATGTCAAAGTTAAGTGTCGGTTAGGGTCGTTATAAGTTCAATAGTAATAAATATCAGTTTCTGTTAATTTAGGAAAAAAAAGACAAAATTGTCTAAAAGCAGATCTTGTAATGACAACCAAACTGTGGTTACCCAACAAACTATTTATGTTCAACTAAGAAATAGTGGGAGTTTCAAATTAACTATAACCACAAGATATAAAAGGATCAATGTAAGAAAAGTGCAGGGTTCTACAACTTCATAACATAGAAATAAAGCAACAGATCTATTTCAATAAAAATTGTCAATCCGTATACATTGTCTATTTGCTGTAAGATTAAATTTCTTTTTATTTATCGAATTGAAATGAATAGTATTGACAAACAGAGAAAGACCACGGTGAGTTCGTATCATTTTTACATTCTCGTCAAATGAACAAAGTATAGCAAAACTAATTAACTGTACAGCCACAGAGTGAAGGGCCAACGTGTGGAGACACAGTTCGAAAAGTGAGTTACAGTCAAAGACCTGGGAGCAAACAGGACCACACACAAAGAGCGGAAGAGCAACCTACAGGAAAGGTATTTATTTTAAAACGACTCCTCATAATTTCACAAATTAAACAGTGACAATAAAATCTAGTTTTCATTGCAATTGACCGACATACAATTACATAACATCTGCTCACAAACCCAACAAGTGCCATGTCCAGAGTGGACAAACTCTGGCCTAGGGTTTGAGAACAGAAACCCCAAATAACCAATCAAACGAATGACTAACCAAGATGGGCAGGCCGAAACCTAAATTCCACAGGGAATAACAACTATGCATGACAAGTAAAGATGGTAGGACAAAGCCTACAGAAAACCAAATAACTATCAGTGCATTGATGAGTTGTAGTACTAGAGCCTACCGGTAAGTTTCGCCACCCTTGGAATACCGAAACCTAGAGGACCCACATACCCAGGTCGAGTTGAGACCTGAATACAAAATAGAGCATCCTTAATACCTGTAAATTGCAAAGAACCAACTCAAGCAACCATAGAACTGGAGGGTTTCACATTTAATTACCTGAGTAAGTGGACTAGAGATTCGAGGAGCAGAGCCAAGCTAAATAGACAGAGTTGAGACAGGAGGAGCATTTCTGGTTAGCATAAACCCCACGAGGAAGTCGAAATTGAATCAAGGAACGATAAATTACCTGTTTCAAGCCGCGAGAACCTACTAATATGTTGCCTGAAATCGGATGATGATGGAAGTTAAACAAACTGCGCACAGAACAGTGACCAAAGACACCCATCATAATAGTGAGGACGACCATACTATAGCAGAGGCAACAATATAATAACAGTGGCAACATAACAACAGCCGAGAACAATATTTGGACGAGACCCCAGACTCCACAACCATATCACAGCAAAGAAGACAGGATGAGACTGAAAGACTTACCGTGTGAAACAACAAGTGAGCGCGTCAAAAGAACCAAAGTGATTTCAATCCACCAGAGACTGACAAGCATATAACGAGGTGTGGGAGACTTACAGTTATCCACAGTGATACCCAAAGAAGAGACAGAGACCTCCATACTTAGCAGAGCAAGAACCAGACGAAAAACTCACCAAACCCTCACAACAACCATACTATAGGATAGAACTGTCTCGAATGACTGAGAAACTGAGGTGTTTCGGCAAAGAACACGTGGAGAAACTAGGACCAAGGTGTGCAGGGAGGGATTGAATGCGACAGTAATTGCTCGCAGCTACCAATCGATGTTCACTAACCACCTTTGCATGCGACCACCGGAAAAGTTCAACACATCATAAATTCGACGATCGTTGTTAAGCCGTGGACACGTAGAGTTGTGTGCTAGTGTGGCTAGGCTACGTTAGAGTGGTATCAGAGCAATTGTTTATGTTAGTAGGAGGGATGGAGAGAGGAAAGTGAGGTCATGGCAGAGGTGCTAGAAGATTGGCAGAGTAAGGATTAAGAGAGGAGATCAGAAATCTTGCTGCCCATTTGGAGGCAATAGAGGCAGGTAGATGAAGAGATCCAGAAATAGGCGATGCCAGTGAAGAGGAAGTTGAACTAGCAACAGATGGACCAGAGGGTGAATCTGCAGAAGTGAGTTTACTGAGATCTATTTTAGTAGCAAGTAGTAAACCCAAGCCAGAACTCCCAATGTATGATGGCAGCCTGTCTATCAAAGTCTTATTGGATTGGATTAGTGAGATGGATAAGTATTTCGGGTGTGAGGAAGTTAGCGAAGACCGCAGAGTTAAATTCGCTGCGACAAAATTGAAGGGACACACAGCCCTATGGTGGGATAATGTTCAGAACGAAAGGAAAATATTGAACAATGCGCCTATCAAACCCTGGTCAAGGATGGTGGCCAAGTTAAAGGGCAGATTTCTACCGAGGGGCTATCAGATTTCATTATGCAAGTAGGTGCAAAATCTAAGACAGAAGGGATTGATGGTAAGGGAGTACACCGAGGAGTTCTATTGAGTGAATTTGTGGGCCGGATATACATAGGATATAGTAGAAAGAATAGCCAGGTATGTTAATGGGTTGAGGTTAGATATCTTCGATGAAATGAGTATTTTATCTCCGACCAACACCAAGGAAGTGTATCAAAGTGCGATGAAGGCTAAGGAGAAAATTACCAAAAGACAGAATGCCCAGAGAGGACGAGGAGCCAACAGAAGGAAAGGCTAGTCCTATGGCAGGGGCCGAACTGCTAACAGCAATGAGGAAACTAGCAGTTCTAAAGCTTCTGGATCAGCAGATAGTGGTGACAATGTGAGAGGCGGTAGGTCATCCCAGCGAGGCAGGGAAATGGCTAAGGTAGAGGGGCTGGTTATCAGTGTTATAGGTGTCATAAATGGGGGCACCACTCGTTCTAATGTCTAGAAGCAGATCCAGCTGGACAACGGGGTGTGTATGTGGTGCAACCAGAGGAAGTAGCAACACCTCTGCAAGAAGTAGAGAACACTCCAGAGATGGGAGAAGCTTTGGTGCTACACAAGGTGCTATTAAAACCAGTCAAGGATGTCACCGAACATATGCAGTGGAAAGCTTTGTTTAAGACAATTTGTAAGTCGCGAGGTAAGTGTTGTAAGTTAATTATTGACAGCGGTAGCATTGCTAATTTAGTGTCCATGGAGATGGTGGAAAAAATTGGAGTTGAAACGCTCGAAGCATCCTAATCCTTACAGAGTTTCGTGGCTGCAAAAAGGCCATCAGTTGCTGGTGGATGAGCAGAGCAAGGTCGAGTTCCAGATAGGTCGATATAAGGACAAAGTTGTTTGTGACATCATGCCAATGGATGTATGTCACATACTGTTGGGCAGGCCTTGGTAGTATGATAAGAAGGTGGTACATGATGGATTGACAAGCTGTTATAAATTTGTGAAGGATGGAATCAAGCATACACTTGTACCCATCAAAGAAGAAGGGATAGCAGAGACTAGTGAGCCAAGAACATTGTTGGTCAATGGAAAACAGTTTTTAAAACAGGTTGAGGATAGTGAGATAGGTTATGCAGTTGTAAAGAAAGCAAGGAGAGTATTGTTGCATACAAAGATATCAAATTTACCTACGGAGATCCAACAAATGTTGTAGGATTTTACAGACATAGTTGTAGATGACTTACCAGACAATTTACCCCCCAAACAGAGCATAAGTCATCATATTGACTTCATACCCGGAGCCATCTTGTTGAACAAAGTGGCATACTAAATGAGCCCCAAGGACAATGAAGAAATTAGGAAGCAGGTGCAAGAGCTGTTGGACAAGGGATTGATAAGAGAGAGCTTAAGCCCTTGTGTAATTCCAATGGCCCTCGCTCCCAAGAAGGGAGGAGAATGGCCGATGTGCACCAACTCAAGGGTCGTCAATAAAATCATCATCTGATATAGGTTTCCACTGCCGCGAATGGATGATATTATGGATTGTTTAAGCAGGGCAACTTATTTCTCAAAGATAGACTTGAAAAATTGGTACCATCAGATTCAGATATGAGAGGGGGACGAATGGAAGATAGCCTTTAAGACAAATGAGGGGGTGTATGAATGGCTAGTCATGCCATTTGGGTTGAGCAATGCGCCCAGTATGTTCATGAGGTTAATGAATGGGATGCTGAAGGAGTATATCAGAAACTTTGTGATTGTATACCTGGACGACATCCTGATTTTCAGCAGGACAAGGGAAGAACACCTTCAACATGTGCATAAGGTGCTGGAGAAATTACAACAGAATAAACTACTAATAAACTTGAAGAAATGTACTTTTCTGTAGAAGGAATTGATTTATTTGGGGTTTGTAATAGCAGAGAATGAATTGAAGATGGATCTGGAGAAGGTGGCAGTGATAGTGAATTGGCCATCTCCGAAAAATTTATTTGAGGTACGTAGCTTTCACGGATTAGCAAGTTTTCACAGGAAATTCATAAAGAATTTCAGCGAAATTTTTGCACCAATGCTAGATACCATCAAATAGGCTAGCTAACCTTTTCGATGGATAGATGCAGTAGAGAGAAGTTTCCAGTTGTTGAAGACAAAGATTACTGAGAGGTCGATCCTGAGATTACCAGATTTCAAGAAGTTATTTCAGGTTCGCTGTGATGCTAGCGAGACAACAATTGGAGCTGTACTCAGTCAGGAGGATAAGCCTGTAGCATTCTTCAATGAGAAGCTGAATGAGAGTCGACAGAAATACTCATCGTATGGTAAGGAGTTCTATGTTGTTATACAGGCATTAAAACACTGGAGGCATTATTTATTGGGGAATGAATTTGTGTTGTTTTCAGATAATTCTGCACTACAATATGTAATGCAGCAACAAAAGCTCAACCACAAACATGCCAAATGGGTGGAGTACTTGCAGAGTTTCAATTTCGTATTGAAGCATATTAGTGGGCAAGCAAACAAGGTAGCGGATGCGCTGAGTAGGAAAGCTCTACTTCTGGAGGAAAGCACTGTGCAGGTGTTGGGTTTTGAGCACTTACAGGACTTATACCAGATGGATATAGATTTTAAAGAAGCATATGAGGCATGCCAGAACTGTTTAGTGAGAGATAACAGTCCTTGGTTGGACTACAATCTACAGGAAAAGTTGTTGTTTAAGGGAGGACAACTATGCATACCTGACTGCTCGATGAGGGAGAATATTATTCATGAGAAGCATAGTGGAGGTTTGGCCGGACATTTCAGCATGGATAAGACCCTCGAGCAGCCTAATCATTTTTAATTTCGGCCGAAGGTGCAGAGAGATGTACGACGGTTTGTGCCCAGATGCAATGTGTGCCAGTTAGCAAAGTGTCATAGTCAAAATACAAGACTGTATACACCGTTACCTATTGCACGTAGACCATGGGGCTCAGTCAGTTTGGAGTTCGTCTTAGGTCTATCGAAGATGCAGCGAGGATACGACTCGGTAATGGTAGTGGTGGACAAATTCTCAAAGATGGCACATTTTATTCCTTGCAGGAAAACCAGTGATGCCACCCACGTGGCCCACTTGTTTTTTAATGAGATTGTTAGGTTACATGGATTGCCTGAATCTATCCTTTCAGATAGGGATATTAAGTTAACATGACACTTTTGGCATACCTTATGGAAAAAAATGGACACACATCTAAGCTACATTTCTACATATCACCCGCAAACCGACGGGCAAACAGAGGTTGTAAACAGGAGTTTGGGAAACTTGTTATGAAGCTTAGTCGGGGAGAATTCACGAATGTGGGATCGAGTGCTAGCACAGGCAGAGTTCGCTTACAATGACTCACCTAAGTGCAACATAGGTTGTAATCCCTTTCAGATCATATATGCATCCTCGGGGAGTGCATGAACTACGGGACCTTGGACTGCCGGAAAGACGAAGCGTAGACGGAGAGGATTTCGCTAACACAACGAGAGATTTGCATGAATAGGTGAAAATGAAATTACAGGACAACAACTTAAGGTATAAATAGCATGCAGATTTGAAGAGAAGGGAAGTGCAGTTTGACGTGGGGGATGAAGTCCTCACACATTTATGCAAAGAATGCTTTCCCAAAGGTACGTACAATAAATTGAAGTATAAAAATATAGGGCCTTGCAAAGTCCTTCGAAAGTTTTCCGCAAATGCCTTCGAGATACAATTGCCACCCGAAATAGGCATTTCACCTGTCTTTAATGTAGCGTACCTGTTCCCTTACATGGCTGACCCAGAGGAAAAGGAAGAGGATGGAACCACGCAACCTACATGGAGTCCCCAGGAAGACGGAGAAGCTTGGAAGAGACAGATGCCTTACATTCAACCTCCCGAGATAGAAAGCATTCTCGACACTCAGGTGGTTAAACGAACTCGACAGAAGGAGTATGTACAATACCTAATCAAGTGGAAGAATCGTCCTATTCAGGATAGTTCGTGGCTTGATGCCAAGCAGATTGAACAGACAGGAACTTCAGTCGAGAAGCTCATGGATTGGAGCCATGCTTCCTTTTTTCCCCGGGAGCCTGATGCACAAGCATCTAGCTCACCATGATCGGGTGAAGTCTCACCAGGTTGGAAGGTTGTTGAGTATCTGGAATGTTTTATTTATTTATTTAGTTTATGAAGCCATGTGATAGAATGTCCATTTATTTTACTCTTAGTTGCTAAATGTCAAAGTTAAGCGTCGGTTAGGGTTGTTATAAGTTCAATAGTAATAAATATTAGTTTAGGAATTGATCTGTCAATTTAGGAAAGAAAAGACAAAATTGGCTAAAAGAAGATCTTGTAATGACAACCAAATTGCGGTTACCCAACAAACTATTTCTGTTCAACTGACAAACAGTGGCAATTTCAAATTAATTGTAACCACAAGATATAAAAGGAGCAATGTAAGACAAGAGCAGGGTTCTGCAACTTCATAACATAGAAATAAAGAAACAGATCTATTTCAATAAAAATCGTCCATCTGTATACATTGTCTATCTGTTGTAAGATTAAATTTCTTTTTATTTATCGAATTGAAATGAACATTATTGACAAACAAACAAAGACCATGGTGCGGTCATATTGTTTTTACATTCTCATCAAATGAACAAACTATAGCAAAACTAATTAATTGTACAGCCATAGAGTGAAGGGCCAACGTGTGGAGACACAATTCGAAAAGTTGCTTACAATCAAAGACCTGGGAACAAACAGGACCGCACACAAAGAGCAGAAGAGCAACCTACAGGAAAGGTATTTCTTTTAAAACGACTCCTCATAATTTCACAAATTAAAAAGTTACAATAAAATCTAGTTTTCATTGCAATTGACCGACATATGATTACATAACATCCACTGACAAACCCAACAAGTGCTGCGTCCAGAGTGGACAAACTCTAGCCTAGGGTTTGAGAACAGAAACCCCAAAAAACCAATCAAATGAACGACTAACTAGGATGGGCAGGCCGAAACCTAAATTCCATAGGGAATAATGACTGTGCATGAAAAGTAAATATGGTAGAACAAAGCCTATAGAAAACTCAATAACTATCAGTGCATTGACGAGTTGTAGTGCCAGAGCCTACCGGCAAGTTTTTCCACCCTTGGGAGACCGAAACCTAGAGGACCCACGTACCCAGGTCGAGTCAAGACCTGCATACAGAACAGAGCATTGTTAATACCTGTACATTGCAAAGAACCAACTCAAGCAACCATAGAACCGAAGGGTTTCACATTTAATTACTTGAGTAAGCGGACCAGAGATTCGAGGAGCAGAGCCAAGCCAAATAGACGAAGCTGAGACAGGAGGAGCATTTCTAGTTAGCATAAACCCCAAGAGGAAGTCGAAATTGAATCAAGGAAGGAGAAATTACATGTTTCAAGCCATAGAAACCTACTAATGTGTTGCCTGAAATTCGAGAACGACGGAAGTTAAACAAATTGTGCACAGAACAGTGACCAGAGATGCCCATCATAATAGTGAGGGCGACCAAAGCATAGTAGAGGAAACAGTCTAATAACAGTGGCAACATAACAACAACTGAGAACAATATCTGGACAAGACCCCAGACTCCACAACCATATCACAACAAAAATGACAGGACAAGACTGAAAGACTTACCGTGTGAAACAACAAGCGAGCGCGCCAACAGAACCAGAGTGATTTCAATCCACCAGAGACTGACAAGCATATAACCAGGTGTGGGAGACTTACAGTCATCCACAGTGATACTCGAAGAAGAGACAGAGACCTCCATACTCAGCAAAGCAATAACCAGACAAAAAACTCACCAAACCCTCACAACAACCATACTACAGGATAGAACTGTCCCAAATGACTGAGAAACCGAGGTGTTTTAGCAAATAACGCGTGAACGAACCATGCCCGAGGCATGTAGGGAGGAATTAAATGTGACAATAATTGCTCGTAGCTACCAACCGACGTTCACTGACCACCTTTGCATGCGACCACCAGAAAAGTTCAACACATCGTAAATCTGGTGACCGTTGTTAAGCTGTGGACACATAGAGTTGTGGGCCAGTGTGGCTGGGCTACGTCAATGTTTCTCCCTCCTTGTCTCCTTCTCTATATCCCCTCCTATCCCCCTCTATCTCTATGTCTTCTCTCTCTCTCTCTCTCTCTCTCTCTCTCTCTCTCTCTCTCTCTCTCTCTCTCTTCTCTTTCTCTCTCATTGCACCTATATCTCCCCCCTATAACTCCATCTCTCTCTCCCTCCCTCTCTCCTTCTCTCTATAAAGTCCTCACTATATTAGTTCCTCTCTCTCACTTTCTCTCCCACCTCCCTCTGCCTCTCCACTACATTACTCTCTCTCTCTCTCCCCTACCTCTCTCCTTCTCTCTCTCCCATCCAACTCTTTCACTATCTCCCTCCCTCACTCATTCTCTCTCCCCCGTACCCACAAATCTATATGTCTCCATCTATATCTTCCCCATCTCTCCCTCCCTGTGTTCTCTATTTACTCTCGCCACTCTCTCTCCATCTCTCCCTTGTCACTCCTCTCACTCTACCTCTATCTCTCAATGTCATTGTTATTCACTCCCATTCTCTGCCCCTCCAACTCTCTCTCTCTCTCTCTCTCCATATTATCAAGAATTTTCACTGTGTAATCAATGATATATGTAAGCTATAATATATTTTATATTTAATCTTTTTTTGTAAATATAAAATATCTTATAGCCTACATATATCAAAATGAATTATAGTTTTTGGGTATGTTGTATAGATAAGCTATGGAACTAACCCATGGTACTGTAAGAAAACCTATTTATAATCTAATAATATTCATGCTAAAAAGGGATGAATATCCATCGTTAAGAATTTTATTGTATTGTAAGTTTATTGTACGTATTAAGTTATTATGTGCTTAATAATTTAATTTAAAATAAGGTTATGGAATAATTATTAGTCCCCACAATGGAAGGACCATAACCATACATTTTTTGTTAATCACTAATAGTTTAGCATTGACCAATTCAAGTTATAATGACTAACTATTAAAAAACCTATTAGATTTTGAAGATTATTAAGAAAAATAAATTTTGAAACATTTGATTGGACCTTAACTTGAAGGTCTCATTGTGGCCTTTGCACAATATAATGTCATGTAGATAATTGTGACACATATTTTATGCGATAATCTATAGATATGGTTTCAGTATTCCAGCATTATTCTTAGATAATTTTGTAGTGATTTCTTATTCTGAACCTTTGCAAGAAAATGACCAAAAAATAAAATGCTTGAAAAGTAGCGAAAAGTAGCTTATACTGGAGTAAATAACATATTATGCTCAATTAATTCCCACCATAACTTAAGCTAGTCTTTTCATAAAAAATTAATAGGAATAATATGTAAATACATATATTGTTGAGTAAGAAATTTACATATCCACTTCACATATCAATTTATTGGTTACTGCCAAATAAAGACTATAGAATGATTTGTATATTTTCCACTATTAATTTAGCTTTGACCAATGTTATAATTATTTATGCAATTTTTCCCGTCACATAATTTCTAGAGTTTGGAGGAACTAAGTTTTCCTCCAAAACCATTTTACAATATAATAAATTGAAATTTATTATTTCTATTACTTTATTATTTTTGTTGTTATTTGAGCCAAGATATAAGTGTTTACACCCTTTTACAAAGACTACAAAATCTCCTCCATACAAGGCTCTATATTACTTTTATCTCCTCCATAGAAGGCTATATATTACTTTTAACCTTTTACTATTTTTTAACTAAACTGACGTATAAATTTTTATGTTAGATGTTAAATTCTTATGTTAGATATTTGATTTGTAGAGTACCTCTCAATGCAACTATCCTAGATGCATATTAACCCCAAATATATCAGGAGTCGCGAGGAGTGTGGACTCACAAAATCTTTTGAGGTGCAAAACCTCACGCAAAACTTGAGAAAATATTTGTACCTCAGCGATTTGATCCCTCCTAGTACTTGATATATATTGGTTGTAATCTTATTATATTGTAATTTTATTTTAAGTATTAAGTTATTATGTTCTTATTAATTATATTTAAAATAAGGTTATGGAATCATTATTACTCTCCACCATGGAAGGACTCTAACAATGATTTTTTTGTTGATAACTAATAGTTTAGCATTGACCAATGCAAGTTATAATCACTAACTCTAAAAAAAATTAGATTTTCAATATTATTAAAATAAATAATTTTTGAAACATTTGATTCCACCACAACTTGAAGGTCTTATTGCAGCCTTTGCACAATATAATTTCATGTAGATAATTTCCTTACATATTTTATGCCATAATGTATATATATGGTTGCAATATTCAAGCATTATTTTTAGATAATTTTGTAGTGACCATCACAAAATAAAATCCTTGAAAAACAACTTATACTCGAGTAAATAGCATATTACCATCAATTACTTCTCACCATAATTTAAGCAAGTCTTTGCATAAAAAATTAATAGGAATAAGATGTAACTAAATATACTTACGAGGAGTTCCCACCATTATCTATGTTTTTTTGAGCACTTGAGTGGTAGTTAAATTGTAAATATGTAGACTTACTGGTGGTTTTTTACCCACCAAAATTTATGCAAGTTCTTAGGTTGAGGAATAAATTTACATATCCACTTCACATCTCAATTTATTGATTACTGCCAAATAAAGACTATAGGATGATTTGTATATTTTCCACTATTAATTTAGCATTGATCAAATGCTATAATTATTTATGTAGTTTTTCCCATAACATAATTTCTAACTTGAGTTGGAAGAACTAAGATTCCCTCCAAAAAAAAATTACAATATAATAAATTGAAATTTATTACTTTTATTACTTTATCCTTTGAATTGGAAAAACTAAGTTTCCCTCCAAAACAAAATTAAAATATAATAAATTGAAATTTATTGTTTCTATTAGTTTATCTTTTTTATTATTACTTGAATGAAGATATAAATGTTTACACTCATTTACAAACACTACAAATCTCCCTTACATTGGTTTGTAGAGCAACACCTCTCTCTGCAACTAGCCTAGATCCATATTAAACCCAAATATATTGAGTGTCGAGACGAATATATATTGTGTATATATTGGGTTGTAGATCACCTCTCGGTGCAACTGGCTTAGATACATATTAACCCCAAATACATCAAGCATTGAGACGAATCAAATATTTTGAGGTACAAAACCTCTTTTTTACTCCAAAACTTGAGAAAAGATTTGCACCTTGAGCGATTTGATCTCAGTGCTTGATGTATATGGGGTTAAGATGGATCTAGGTTAGTTTCAGTCGTTCGTGGTCCCACAAAATTTGTTGAACATCTAATTGTTCTCTTCATTTTAAATACGCTAAATATTTATTATGTTAATCTGGTTATTTTAATTTTAATTTTAAATTTATTCAGTTAAATAATTTTATTTAGACGATAGAGACTATTAATAACTTGACTTACAATGCAACAATGTTGAATGATAGAAAATGTGAATAATACAAATTGAGTGAATTATAAATAGTAGATCATTCTCAAAATATTTTCCTCTACTCTTTTTATTGCAAACATGTTATGTTTCCCATGTTTTCCAATCAATCATATGAAAAAAGCGGTTGAAATCCCAAACCATTCAAATATTTAATTAGAGCTATTGTAGTCAACAACATACCTTGTCTCTCTTGCTATCTAATATTAATAATATATTTTTCTGATAATTGTGATTTTACAAAGTGTTAACCCCAAGTAAGATTCAATGGTAATTCCTTTCTATTACCTTTTTTGAATGTAAAGTGAATAAGAATATTGAATGATGGAAAATATGAGTAATAATAATGTAGACAATTAAAAATAGTGTGAATAACAATGTTTAATGATGGAAAATAGGAATAGTAATAATGTAGACAATTACAAAAAGTTTATAGTTTCAAGAAGCAAACACTTCATGTAAGTGAGTTATTATAAATATAATCAATATTTTTTCTTGTTAATACATTGAAGTCAATTCATGCTATTAATTTAATTAATTTGAAATTGATATACATCATCCATCTATTTACATCAAATAAAAAATTAACTACTACATTGAAATCAATGCATATCAAATAGTATTAGAAATCAACATATATATCGAAATCAATGCATCTAGTGAAACAAATCAAATAAGATTAGAAATCAGCATCTACATGGAAATCAATGCATGTAGTGAAAATAATTAAGTAGGACTAGAAATCAATAACCATACTGAATCAATGCATTCATTGTAATCAATCAAATAGGATTAGTAATGAACATCTACACTAAAACTAGTGCATGTTTCAATGAAAAAACAAAATGTTCATGGGTTTCTAAATCCAACTTATCTTACCTTTTGTAAAATATTAACTTCCTATTTCTCTATGGTTAACAATATTCGATATTATAGAATAATATAGCAAATGTATTTTTCTTTATGTGCCTCTTTCTGCTTCCCTCTTTCTCCCCCCTCAATCATTGTGTCTATCTCCCTCTCTCTCTCCTCTTTCTTTGTCTATCAATCTCTCTCTCTAACTCTCCCTCCCTCTCTTTCAATCTCTCTTCTTCCCTCTCTCTACCCTGCCATCTATATTTATATCTCCCTCCATTTGCCCTTCTCTGCCTCTTTATCTCAGCACCCCACACATAAACACTTTCTCTCTCCACATATACCTATCAATGTTCTTCCTTCTCTTTCCCCTCAATCTATATCTCTATCTCCCTTTGTCTCTCCTTAATTGTATCTCTATCTCACACCTTAAACATTCTCTCTCTCTCTCTCTCTCTCTCTCTCTCTTTCTCTCCTCTCTCTCTTTGTATAATATATATATATAATATATATATATATATATATATCCCTCTTCCGACCCCCCTATCTCCCACCCTCTTTCTCCATCTCTCCCTTGTCACTCTCTTTCTCTCGCCCTTTCTCTCACAATTCCCTCAATCCCTCCCCACCATCTCCCTCTCGCTCTCCCTCCATGTCTTCTTCTCTCTCTACCCTTATCTCCCACACATTTTTGTGTCTCCCTCTCTCTCTCTTTCCCTTCACTCCCTCTATCTTTCCTTCCCTTATCTATCTCTCTCTATCCCCTCTCCTTCTCTCCTCTCTCGCTCAATCTCTCTCCATCTCTCCCTCATCACACCCTCCCGCTATTCACCTCTCTCTCCCTTTCCCCATCCAACTTGATCCCTCTCTCCTTCTCTCTCTCAAGTCATCACTCTCTTCCTTCCTCTCTCTCCCTTTCTATCCCACCTCCCCCTTTCTCTGCCCTTATCCCTATCTCTCTCTATATACCCTTGAACTCCTTCACTATCTCCCACCCTCTCTCCTTCTCTGTCCTTCGCTTTCACCCTTCCATCTCTAAGTCTTCATCTATCTTTTCCACCTCTCTCCATCCCTCTCTCCTCTTCTTCTCTTTGTCTTCTCCCCTCTCCTCTCCTCCTTACTCTGCCTCTATCTCTCCCTTGTCATCCCTTACTGTCTGTCCCTCTCTCCTCTTCTTATCTTTGTCTTCTCCCCTCTCCTCTCTGCTTACACTCTCTGTATCTCTCCCTTGTCATCACTCTCTTCCTTCCTCTCTCATCCTTTCTATCCCACCTCCCCCTTTCTCTACCCTGATCACTATCTCTCTTTATATACACTTGAACTCTTTCACTATCTCACTCCCTCTCTCCTTCTCTCTCCTTCCCTTTCACCTTTCCATCTCTAAGTCTCCATCTGTGTTTTCCACCTCTCTCCATCCCTCTCTCCTCTTCTTCGCTCTGCCTTCTCCCCTCTCCTCTCTGCCTTACTCTCTCTCTATCTCTCCCTTGTCATCCCTTACTCTCTACTTTTATCTCTCTATGTCTTTTTTCTTCCCTTCCTCTCTCTTCACCCAAATCCATCTCTATCTCCCTCTCCCTCTCCTTCTCTCCCTCACCTCTTGCCTCTCTTAATTCTTTTATCTCCCTCTCTATCACATATGATCGAAAATTTTCACTTTGCGTAATGAACAATATATGTAAGGTATAATATATTTTACATTTTAATTTTTTATTGTGAAATGATTTGTTGTTTTTGGGCATGAGGTATTGATAAGTTATGGTATTAGCCCATGGTATTGTAACAAAGCCTATTTACACGTTAGAAATATCATTGGGAATGTGGGGGTGAATATCCATGGCTAAGAATCTTGTTATATTGTAAGTATTTGGATTTTGTGTGCTTATTAATTAAATTTAAATATGGTTATGGAATCATACTAATCCTTACAATGATTATGGAATCACTACGAAGCCTTACCAATTTAATGCTCTACCGATCAATTTGTTTGTTGATCACTGTTAGTTTAGCATTGACAAATTAAAATTATAATTCTTATCTTTAAAAAATAAAAAATTATTTTTCAATATTATTAAATTTGAAAATTTTCAAACATTTTATTACACCATAAATTGAAAGTCTTATTGCATCCTTTGCACAATATAATTCCATGTCAATAATTGGCTTACAAATGTTATGTCATAATTTATGGATATGATTGCAATTTTCAAGCATTGCTTTTAATATTTGTGTAGTGATTTTTATTCTTCAGTTTTGTAGGAAAACCTTTCAAAAATAAAATCATTGAAAAAGTAAATAGCATATTTACCATGAATTACTTCCCACCACAAATTAAGAAAATATTTGCATAAAAATTGGATAGGAATAAGATGTAATTAAATATGGATACCAACAATTACTTCCCCCCATTATTTATGTCTTCCTTAGCACTTATGTAGGAGTAAAATCATGAATGTGACTTACTAGTGCTTACAACCCACCAAAATTTATGGAAGTTATTCTGCATAAGTAACCAATTCACTTATCCACTCCATAACTTAATTTATTACATCCTGCCAAAGCAAGCCTAGGGGATGATTTCTATAGTTACCACATGTAAGCTATAAATATTTATGTAAATTTTCCCATAGCGTAATTTCTAACTTGGTTTGGAGGTTTACAATATAACAAATTGAATTTTATTATATTTAGTTTTTAATATTTTATTATTCACTGAGCTAAGATTTTAATGTTTACACTCATTTATAGACATATAAATGTTTAAATTTTACAAACATTTTTGCCTACACATCGGGTTTTATAGTGCCTCTCATCCTAAAAAAAATGTGCAAAAATATTGTAGCCTATTTTATATTTAGATATTCCATTGTTTACAAATAAATTTTATAAATGTGGATGATTTAAAATCAACATCATTTTGATATGTAGTTTGACATATAAAAGGTGAAATATGCTACATATCAACCACATTTACTAATATGATTGTCCTAGTAAACAACTACAGTGGATTTGTAGACCATTGCTAGGTATGGTTTATGTTGGATAAAGATGGTTAAAGATGGTTATCAACGATTCACTATGGTTGTGAATGGTTGAGCATGGTAGGCTACGGATGCTCGTGGTTGCTGATGGTTGACATTGAAGAGGGTTGTTGATGATTGACAATGTTTGAAGAGGGTTGATCGAGGTTGAAGAGAGTTTATTAATGTTGATTATGTTTACTATGGTCAACCTTTAACATAAAAATGTTTTTATGTCACGTTAATCTAATAATGTTACATTAATGTAAATTATTGTTACATTAGTACATTCATGTTACATTAATTTTAATGTTACACTAATGGCTCAAGGGGGGTGACAAGGTTGACCATGGTTTATCGAGATAACTTTGGTTGATTGAGGTTGAATATGGTTGGTTTTGGTTGAACTTAATTGACCATGGGTTACCATTGTTGGACTTCTTTCACTAAAATTTACTATAGATTACCATAAGAAACATGGTTGGCCATGGCTACCAACATTTACCTATAAAAACCTATGCTTAATCATATAAACAACCCTCCCATATTTAACCATGGTTAGTTATGTTAACCATATTAATTATATTATCGATATTCTTAACTTGAAAGAACCATACCTTATACTTAAATCTGTACCTTTCTTTCACCCCGAGAAAAAAAAAAAAAATAATAATAATAATAATTAACACCACAGAACAAAAACAATTCAGTGATTTTGCTAAAAGTATCGAAACTAATTGAGGGTGCCTTCAAAAAAATTACATCTTCGCTTATTTGCAACTATGATTATGCTACTTTTGGCGTATTAAAGTGTAGCCAATTTAGAGCTATGGCGATTGACCTCTAGTCATTGAATTTGAATTCGAGATTACCTACAAAAATAATGTTTGGAGTAGGAACATGTAACAACCCCAAAATAACAACACGTAAGTAATTAGATTAATCAAGCGATTTATAATCAAAAAGCAATTTATCAACTAGTTAACATTAAATTACAAAAATAAGAGTGAAGAGAGACAACTTACCTATGGAATGCTAGTTGAATGCTAGTTGAATTCTGCTACATGCAACAAAGTCTTGGGGACAACTCTCCACCCAACCATAGGCTCAATTGCGCAAAATCTTGCTACAACTAGCCACCCCGAACCCTCAGTCAACGTACTACTGCTAGGGTATCCTTTGTCTCCTAACACTATTCTCCGAGAGAATCAGTGATGGGATCATGGAATGATGGAATGCCTCTTATCTTCCTCTCCATCTATTAAATAGAGCAAACATTGGAAGGGGAACCATGCACCCACTCCATGTGTCAACATGCAACTTTACTACTTTCTTGTTTTATTCTTTTGCTTTTATTTTTTTGATAGGTTTACTGATTTTTACTGTTTTTCTTGTTTTATTTCTTTTGTTTTTACTTTTTGATAACTTTACTGATTTTTACTATTTTTTTGTTTATTCTTATTTTATTTAGAGTATGTAATTAATTTATTATTATTTATCATTTATTTACTATTACTATTTCTTATTTATTGTTTATTATTTATTTAATATTATATATATATTATTTATTATTTATTTATTATTTATTATTAAGGGACATTACATACTTCCCCACTTTAAGGAACTTCGTCCTGAAGTTAAGTTATTTTTATTATTTATTATTTATTATTAGGGGACATTACATTTATTTTGTTATTTATTACTTCATGTAATAGTCCCAACACCCTCTGCTAAACTAGTATAACCAGCAGGCATCAAATGTTTCACAACACCCGAGGAATCCCAAGGAATCTCTGTCCTTTTTCCCACCTTCGGAATCAGGCATAAACCTCCTTAGTTTGTATCCTAGTCCAAGGTGGCCCCAAGGCTCACGCCGGACTCAAACCTCATCTGCCCCATTTTCTTTCAAGTTACGATATGTCTCTTACCTATTCCACAATAAAATATAATTTTGTTTTCTTTTTATTTATTATAATCAAGAATAATCTAGATGAGCCATCGATCAATTTTTTCAATATAAGTGAAAGAGGCTTACCTATTCCAAAATTTAAAAGGAATTGGACTCAAATACTTACTTATTTCATCGTCAAAGTTACATAATATTTTTTTTTAATAAGAAAATATATATAGATAACCAAGAATTAAAAATATAATTTTTTTTTTTCAAAAAAAAAATAACATCATCAGAATAAAAATATAGTATTGATAGTTATTTTTATTTTTATTTCATTTTTTCTTTTCTAATTTTATTATTATTTTAAATATTTTTCACTCTAACATCTCTCTAAATAATTTATAGTCATAAACTGTTTATAAATGTGTGATATTCGATATTTAAAATATCTACCATATCTTTTCTACAAATATCCATTATATAATAATTTTAATGGTTTTGAAACAACAAATTATTGGACTGTTTTGATTATTGTGAGATATCTATCACTCGAAGCTTGAATAACACAATGCATTAAGAGTTCTTATTGAAATTGCCCTTATAAATAAAATACTTGGGTTGCCTTTGGTCTCAGCTTCCTAGATGTCTAAACGGTTCTTCATATCCAATTACAACTACTCATATTCTTTCCAAACTAATATTTACAAGAATATTCACAATTTATGATGGTTCTTCATGTCTAATTACAATTCATATTTTTTCCAAACTAACTTTTACAAGAATATTCACAATTTATGATAATACTAGGGATTATATATTAACATTAGTCTTGTAATGTGTAATGGTAAGGATTCTATATCAGCATTAGTCTTTTAATGTGAAATTAGACTTTGAAAATTTAAGCATATTTTTAGATTTTTCAAATATGCTTTTCTAAAGCATTTAGATGATGTGGTTTACAATTTGTTTAATTCTGAAACAATCTATAATTTAAATGACAAGTTTATTTTGCTTTATTGCCGAATCTTCTAGAATTAATTTTTTGTGTGAGCTTCAATAAATAGCTATACATTTGTTACTCATGATGTATCTTGAAGTAGACACTCATTTCTCCATATCCCCTTGATTTAAAAATCCTAGTGCGCAATGAGATTGTGGTCATCCTCCTTAGAATGTTTGATCCAAATGATTTGAATTTGCTTTAGTTATATTATAATTCTTTGTAGATTATACCAACACTTTCATAAAATTCTTGCATGAACATAGAGAAAATCCGAATTGAAAATCAGCATAATACTTTGATCATAATAAGTTCTATAATACCCTCCATAAGCTATCTATATTTTTTTACATCCCAAAATAACTTTCCCTTATTTTAATGTATAAATTAGTTTATTTACCATTCTGAAAAACAATTTTCCATACTAAAATTTTTCAACAATTTTCCAAAGTACTACTTTCAGAAACTAAATACATGCTTTAAATTTTGAAGTACTTCAATAGCCAAGTAATAGTCTAAATATCATGTGTCTTTGGTTGTTTGTTTATAAATATAAGTAATCCTTTATTATTCTTTGTTATAAAAAATTATATTACATAAAACATAATATATACACTAGTTTCTCCCATATGCTTTTGAATATTCATACATCATCCATATTAAAATTCTTGAAATTGCCCATCAAAAGATAATTAGTTAACTTTCCACACATTCTTTTTCATTCCTCCTTTCAGGAAAAAAAAGTTATTCGATACGATAGATATTTCAATATTTCTCATATTCTATACCTTCTTTTAAAACAAAATTCATTTGGCCACAATCTTCACTTTATACTTTCAACTTAGCCATATGATTTGTGTTTTCTTCCTATAAACCACTTCATGCCAATTAATAATATCCACCAACTTCCACCCAAAAAAATAGAATAAATTAATAATAATTCCTAAAAATGTGACATTACATATTAAATACAATTTATGTAGAATTTCCATATTTTTATATTGAAATTTAATTTCAAAATAAATATTAATGAATTCTTTGTGTTATAAGAAATGTTAATGAATATTCTTTCAACGTGCTTTTTCTTTGATCATTTACTAGGCACATGAATTGTGATGATATAATCATTGTATTCTATCTGTGGGAGTTGTGAACTAAACCATTTCATATATTAAATTATTCAAACATTTATAATTAATTATGTTATATTAAAGAAAATAATTTTTATTTAGGTTAGTTTGTTATGGAGTAAATTACTACAGATAATAAATATAACTAACTAAATTAAACTATGTAATTTTGATTTGAATTACTTGTTATAAAATTATAATATGGTAAAAGTATTGCTTCAAAATCTACCATATAAATTATGAAATTATGGATATCTACTTGTATTACGGTAACATCTTTTTTTAAGACCATGGAAACACTCATATCTTTTTTAAAGGTTTTAACAGATGATTTATAGTGATGTTTTTGGAGTGAATTGTAAATTTATAATACAAATATAAAATAATATAAAATTAATCATTAATAAAAATTGAATTGTTAAGATTTATTTATTATTAAAAAAAATGTATTTAAAAATATACAATTTTCTCATTATTTATTTATTTTATAATAAAAATATAAATATTGTAATGCCTTATATTTTAAATTTTATAAATAACAAGTTAGCTGAAGTATAAATAACTCTATTGTTAACCAATTTTAAAAGTTTCTACATATAATATGTAGGTTTCTTTCTATGAGAAATTTTCAATAGTATAATTGTCCTTTAGAATGAAAATAAATGTCCATGAAATTATAAGCCTTATTGATACTATATTTTTTCATAAATAGGATACATCTACACAAGCTTACAAGGTTAAGACAAAATAACTCAAACAAAAATGACCAAATAAAATAAACAACAACTCCCAACACACAAAAAAACTCAAATATCAATGCACCAATGTTTGCAAGGTTAAGACCCTCAATCTGGGAAAGAGTTCATTATCATAGTAACATGATCCACATTAAGAAATATACCATTGTGAAAAGAAAATCATTTGCATAAGAGTTCACCATAATTCATTATCTACAAATGAATGTACATGCTCTTTAAATTGAGATTGTGAACCAATTGAGTGCTAAGCCATACTTCATAGATCAAATGTTATTAACATCATCGAGTATATTAAATTCATATCACTTTATTCTTGACTCTCTCTCTCCATGTTTCTCCCTCCCTGTCTCCTTCTCTCTCTCCCCTCCTATCCCCCTCTCTCTATATGTCTTCTCTCTCTCTCTCTCCCTTCTCTTTCTCTCTCTATCTGCACCTATATCTCTCCCCCTATAATTCCATCACTCTCTCCTTCCCTCTCTCCTTCTCTCTATTAAGTCCAAACTATCTTACTTCCTCTCTCTCTCTTTCTCTCCCACCTCCGTCTACCTCTCCACCACATTACTCTCTCTCTCTCTCCCCTCCCTCTCTCCTTCTCTCTCCCTCCTCGAACTCTTTCACTATCTCCCTCACTCACTCATTTTCTCTCCCCCCTGCCCCCAAATCTATATGTCTCCATCTCTCTCTTCCCCATCTCTCCCTCCCTTCCTCCTCTCTTCTCTCTCCCCACTCTCTCTCCATCTCGGTCGTGTCTCTCCTCTCACTCTACCTCTATCTCTCAATGTCATTGTTATTCACTCCCATTCTCTCCCCCTACAACTCTCTCTCTCTCTCTCTCTCTCTCTCTCTCTCTCTCTCTCTCTCCCCATAGTATCAAGAATTGTCACTCTGTGTAATAAATGATATATGTAAGCTATAATATATTTATATTTAACTTTTTTATTGTAAATATAAAAAATATATTATAGCCTACATATATCAAAATGAATTATTGTTTTTGGTTATGTTGTACAGATAAGCTATGGTACTAACCCATGGTATTGTAACAAAACCTATTTATAAGCTAATAATATTCATGCTAAAATGCGATGCATATCCATCATTAAGAATTTTATTATATTGTAAGTTTATTGTACGTATTAAGTTATTATGTGCTTAATAATTAAATTTAAAATAAGGTTATGGAATCCTTATTAGTCCCCACAATGGAAGGACCCTAACCATATATTTTTTGTTGATCACTAATAGTTTAGCATTGACCAATTCAAGTTATAATGACTAACTATAAAAAAATCTATTAGTTTTTGAAGATTATTAAGAAAAATAAATTTTGAAACATTTGATTGGACATTAACTTGAAGGTCTCATTGCAGCATTTCCAAAATATAATGTAATGTAGATAATTGTGACACATATTTTATGCGATAATCTATAGACATGGTTTCAATATTCCAACATTATTTTTAGATAATTTTGTAGTGATTTCTTATTCTGAACCTTTGCAAGAAAATGAACCAAAAATAAAGTGCTTGAAAAGTAGCTCATACTCAAGTAAATAAAATATTATCCTCAATTACTCCCCACCATAACTTAACCTAGTATTTGCATAAAAGTTAATAGGAATAATATGTAAATACATATACCGTTGAGTAACAAATTTACATATCCACTTCACATATCACTTTATTCATTATCGCCAAATAATGACTATAGAATTATTTGTATATTTCCCACTATTAATTTAGCTTCGACAATTGTTATAATTATTTATGCAATTTTTCCCATCACATAATTTCTAGAGTTTGGAGGAACTAAGTTTCCCTCCAAAAGAAAATTACAATATAATAAATTGAAATTTTTTATTTTTATTACTTTATTATTTTTATTATTATTTCAGCCAAGATATAAATGTTTACACTCATTTACAAACACTACGAAATCTCCTCCATACAAGGCTCTATATTACTTTTATCTCCTCCATACAAGGCTATATATTACTTTTAACCTTTTACTATTTTTTAACTAAACTAACGTATAAATTTTTATGTTAGATATTAAATTTTTATGTTAGATATTTTGGTTGTAGAGCACCTCTCAATGCAACTATCCTAGATCCATATTAACCCCAAATATATCAGGAGTTGGGAGGAGTCCGGACTCACAAAATCTTTTGAGGTGCAAAACCTTGTGCAAAACATGAGAAAATATTTGTACTTCAGCAATTTGATCCCTCCTAGTAATTGATATATATAGGGTTAATCTTATTATATTGTAATTTTATTGTAAGTATTAAGTTATTATGTTCTTATTAATTATATTTAAAATAAGGTTATGGAATCATTATTATTCGCCACCATGGAAGGGTGCTAACAATGATTTCTTTCTTGATCACTAATAGTTTAGCATTGACCAATGCAAGTTATAATCGCTAACTATAAAAAAAAATAGTTTTTCAATATTATTAAGATAAATAATTTTTGAAATATTTGATTCCACGACAACTTGAAGGTCTTATTGCAGCCTTTACACAATATAATGTCATGTATATAATTTACTTACATATTCTATGCCATAATGTATATATATGGTTGCAATATTCAAGCATTATTTTTATATAATTTTGTAGTGACCATCAAAAAATAAAATCCTTGAAAAATAGCTTATACGCGAGTAAATAGAATATTACCATCAATTACTTCTCACCATAATTTAAGCAAGTCTTTCCATAAAAAATTAATAGGAATAAGATGTAAATAAATATACTTACGAGGAGTTCCCACCATTATTTATGTTTTTTTGAACACTTATGTGGTAGATAAATTGTAAATATGTAGACATATTGGTGGTTTTTTACCCACCAAAATCTATGCAAGTTCTTAGGTTGAGTAATAAATTTACATATCCACTTCACATCTCAATTTATTGGTTATTGCCAAATAAAGGTTATAGGATGATTTGTATATTTTCCACTATTAATTTAGCATTGACCGAATGCTATAATTATTTATGTAATTTTTCCCATAACATAATCTCTAACCTTGTTGGAGTAACTAAGATTCCCTCCGAAACAAAATTACAATATAATAAATTGAAATTTATTGTTTCTACTACTTTATCTTTTTTATTATTATTCCAGTGAAGATATAAATGTTTACACTCATTTACAAACACTACAAATCTCCCTTACATTGGTTTGTAGAGCAACACCTCTTGGTGCAACTAGCCTAGATCCATATTAAACCTAAATATATCAAATGTCTAGACGAACATATATTGTGTATATATTGGGGTGTATATATTGGGTTATAGAGCACCTCTCTATGCAACTAACTTAGATACATATTAACCCCAAATACATCAAGCGTTGAGACGGATCAAATATTTTGAGGTGCAAAACCTCTTTTTTTACAACAAAACTTGAGAAAAGATTTGCACCTTGAGTGATTTGATCTCAGTGCTTGATATATATGGGGTTAAGATGGATCTAGGTTGGTTTTAGTCATTCGTGGTCACACAAAATTTGTTGAACATATAATTCTTCTCTTCATTTTAAATATGCTAAATATTTATCGTATTAATCTAGTTATTTTAATTTTAATTTTAAATTTATTCAGTTGAATAATTTTATTTAGATGATAGAGACTGTTAACTTGACTTACAATGCAACAATGTTGAATGATAGAAAATGTGAATAATACAAATTGAGTGAATTATAAATAGTAGATCATTCTCAAAATATTTTCTTCTACTCTTCTTTTTGGGAACATGTTATGTTTCCCATCTTTTCCTATCAATCATATGAAAAAAGTGGTTGAAATCCCAAACCGTTCAAATATTTAATTAGAGCTATTGCAATCAACATCATACCTTGTCTCTCTTGCTATCTAATATTAATAATATATTTCTCCGATAATTGTGATTTTAAAAGTGTTAACCCCCAAGTAAGATTCAATGGTAATTCCTTTCTATTACCTTATTTGACTGCAAAGTGAATAAGAATGTTGAATGATGGAAAAAATGAGTAATAATAATGTAGACAATTACAAATAGTGTGAATAACAATGTTTAATGATGGAAAATAGGAATATTAATAATGTAGACAATTACAAAAAGTTTATAGTTTCAAGAAGCAAACATTTCACGTAAGTGAGTTATTATAGATATCATCAATATTTCTTCTTGTTAATACATTGAAGTCAATTCATGCTATTAATTTAATTAATTTGAAAATAATATACATCATACATCTATTTACATCAAATAAAAAATTAACAACTACATTCAAATCAATTCATATCAAATAGTATTAGAAATCAACATATATATCGAAATCAATGCATCTAGTGAAACAAATCAAACAAGATTAGAAATCAGCATCTACATTGAAATCAATGCATGTAGTGAAAATAATTAAATAGGACTAGAAATCAATAACCATACTGAATCAATGCATCCATTGTAATCAATCAAATAGGATTAGTAATCAACATCTACACTAAAACTAGTGCATCTGTTTCAATGAAAAACAAAATGTTCATGGGTTTCTAAATGCAACTTCTCTTACCTTTTGTAAAATCTTAACTTCCTATTTCTCTATGGTTAACAATATTCGATATTATAGGATAATATAATAAATGTATTTTTCTTTATGTGCCTCTTTCTGCTTCCCTCTTTCTCTCTCCTCCATCATTGTGTCTATCTCCCTCTCTCTCCTCTTTCTCTGTCTCTCCGCCTCTCTGTCTCTACCTCTCCTGCCCTCTCTTTCTATATCTCTTCTTCCCTCTCTCTCTCCTCTTTCTTTGTCTCTCAATCTCTCCCTCTCTACCTCTCCCTCCCTCTCTTTCTATCTCTCTTCTTCCGTCTATCTACCCTACCATCTATCTTTATATCTCCCTCCATTTTCCCTTCTTTGCCTCTTTATGTCACCACCCCACACATAAACACTTTCTCTCTCCATATATACCTATCTCTCCCTCCCTCCATTTATCTATCTCTATGTTCTTCCTTCTCTTCCCCCTAAATCTATATCTATATCTCCTTTTGTCTCTCCTTAATTGTATCTCTTATCTCACCCCCCCAAACATTCTCTTCTCTCTCTCTCTCTCTCTCTCTCTATATATAAATATAATATATATATATATATTATATATATATATATATATATATAATATATATATATCCCTCCTCCTACCCACCTCTCTCCCACCCTATTTCTCCATCTCTCCCTTGGTCACACTCTCTCTCTCTCCCTTTCATCCCTTCTCTCCACAATTGCTCAATTTCTCCCCACCATCTCCCTCTCGCTCTCCCTCCTATCCTCTTCTCTCTCTTACCTTATCTCCCCCCCCCCATTTTTGTGTCTCCCCTCTCTCTCTCTCTCTTTCCCTTCACTCCCTCTATATTTCCTTCCCTTATCTATCTCTCTCTTTCCCCCCTCCTTCTGTCCTCTCTCACTCAATCGCTCTCCATCTCTCCCTTGTCACTCCCTCCTCCTATGTACCTCTATCTCCTATGTTTTTTTCCTTCTCTCCCTCCTTCTCCCCATCCAACTTGATCCCTCTCTCCTTCTCTCTCTCAAGTCATCACTCTCTTCCTTCCTTTCTCTCCCTTTCTATCCCACCTCCGTCTTTCTCTGCCCCGATCACTATCTCTCTCTATATACCCTTGAACTCTGTCACTATCTCCCTCCCTTTCTCCTTTTCTCTGCTTCCCTTTCACCCTTCCATCTCTAAGTCTCCATCTGTCTTTTCCACCTCTCTTCATCCCTCTCTCCTCTTCTTCTCTCTGTCTTCTCCCCTCTCCTCTCTGCCTTACTCTCTCTCTATCTCCCCCTTGTCATCCCTTACTCTCTACTTTTATCTCTCTATGTCTTTTTTCTTCCCTTCCTCTCTCTTCACCCAAATCCATCTCTATCTCCCTCTCCCTCTCCTTCTCTCCCTCACCTCTTGTCTCTCTTATTTCCTTTATCTCCCTCTCTATCACATATGATAAAAAAAATTCACTTTGTGTAATGAACAATATATGTAAGGTATAATATATTTCACATTTTAATTTTTAATTTTTTATTGTCTAATGATTTATGGTTTTTGGGCATGAGATATTGATAAGTTATGGCATTAGCCCATGGTATTGTAACAAAATCTATTTACAAGTTAGAAATATCAATGGGAATGTGGGGGTGAATATCCATGGTTAAGAATCTTGTTATATTGTAAGTATTTAGATTTTGTGTGCTTATTAATTAAATTTAAATATAGTTATGGAATCATACTAATCCTTACAATGGTTATGGAATCATTACTAATCCTTACCAATTTAGCGTTCTACCAATCAATTTGTTTGTTGATCACTGTTAGTTTAGCGTTGACCAATGAAAAGTATAATTCTTATCTTTAAAAAATAAATAATTATTTTTCAATATTATTAAATACTAAAATTTTCAAACATCTTATTACACCATAAATTGAAGGTGTTATTACATCCTTTCCACAATATAATGCCATGTCAATAATTGGCTTACAAATGTTATGTCATAATTTATGGATATGATTGCAATTTTCAAGCATTACTTTTAATATTTGTGTAGTGATTTTTATTCTTTAATTTTGTAGGAAAATCTTTCAAAAATAAAATCATTGAAAAAGTAAATACCATATTTACCATGAATTACTTCCCACGACAATTTAAGAAAATATTTGCATAAAAATTGGATAGGAATAAGATATAATTAAATATGGATACCAAGAATTACTTCCGACCATTATTTATATCTTCCTTAGCACTTATGTAGGAGTAAAGTCATGAATGTGACTTACTAGTGCTTACAACCCACCAAAATTTATGGAAGTTATTCTGCATAAGTAACCAATTCACATATCCACTCCATAACTTAATTTATTACATCCTGCCAAAGAAAGCCTAGGGGATTATTTCTATAGTTACCACATGTAAGTTATAAATATTTATGCAAATTTTCCCATAGCATAATTTCTAACTTGATATGGAGGTTTACAATATAACAAATTCAATTTTATTATTTTTATTTTTTAACATTTTATTATTAATTGAGCTAATATTTTAATGTTTACACTCATTTATAGACACTACAATATCTTCCCCATACTAGGCTCTATATTACTTTTAAACTTTTATTATTTTTAATTAATCCCACATATAAATGTTTAAATTTTACAAACATTTGTGCCTACACATTGGGTTGTATAATGCCTCTCATCCTCAATGGTTTTGTTAAAAGTATCGAAACTAATTTAGGGTGCCCTCAAAAAAATTACATCTTAACCTATTTTGCAACTATGCTTATGCTATTTTTGGGATATTAAGGTATAGCCAATTTAGAGCTATGGCGATTGACCACTAGTCAACTATTCTTATGCTATTTTTGGCATATTAAAGTATAGCCAATTTAGAGCTATGGTGATTGACCACTAGTCATTGAATTTGAATTCGAGATTTACCTACAAAAATAATGTTTAGAGTAGGAACATGTAATAGCCTCGAAATAACAACACATAATTAATTAGATTAATTGAGCGATTTATAATCAAAAAGCAATTTATCAACTAGTTAACATTAAATTACAAAAATAGGAGTGAATAGAGACAACTTATCTATGGAATACTAGTTGAACGGTAGCTGAATTCTGCTACCTACAACAATGTCTAGGGGATGACTTTCCACCCAACCGTAGGGTCAATTGCGCAAAATCTTGCTACAACTGGCCACCCCGAGCCCTCAATCAACATACTACTGACACGGTATCCTTTTTCACCTAACACTATTCTCCCGGAGAATCGATGATGGAATGCCTCTCATCTTCCTCCCCATCTATTAAATAGAGAAAACATTGGAAGGGGAACCACATGCACACACTCCGTGTTTCAACATGCAACTTTACTGCTTTCTTGTTTTATTCTTTTGTTTTTATTTTTTTGATAGCTTTACTCATTTTTACTATTTTTCTTGTTTTATTTATTTTGTTTTTACTTTTTGATAGCTTTATTGATTTTTACTATTTTTCTGTTTATTCAATTTAAGAGCATGTAATTAATTTATTATATTTATTATTATTACTTATTATTGTTTATTATTATTTAATATTATTATTTATATTATTTACTATTTACTATTTTTATTATTTATTATTTATTATTATGGGACATAACATTTATTTTGTTATTTATTACTTCATCTAATAGTCCCGGCACCCTCTGCTGAACTAGTATAACTAGCATGCATCAAAAGTTTCACAACACCCAAGAAATCCCAAGGAATCTCTATCCTTTTTCCCACTTTTGGAATCAGGCATAAGCCTCCTCAGTCTGTATCATAGTCCAAGGCTAGCGCCTGACTCAAACCTCATCTGCCCCAAGGCAGGCATCTGGTACAGTGCTCAATGTCACCGGAAACAACCATTTATTCCTCGATGCAAGATCTTTATATTGATCTATCAAAACAGGAACAATAACCACTATGGCATCACACTAGGCTCTCTTAAGAAAGAGAATATGGAGGTATGCATCGATCTCTTCTGGATCTCTTCTGGTACAGTGCTCAATGTCACTGGGAACAACCATTTATTCCTCGATGCAAGATCTTTATATTGATCTATCAAAACAGGAACAATAACCACTATGGCATCACACTAGGCTCTCTTAAGAAAGAGAATAAGGAGGTATGCGTCGATCTCTTCTGGATCTCTTCTCGAACTGATACTAAACTGATACTTGAGTAGGGAGAGCACAGAGTAGAATACATACGTCTTTCATGATAAGGTGAAGTTGGCGACCAAGTCTATTAAATTCATGGATGTCTCATTATGTTGAGACTAAAAAATGGTTAAGATAGTTGAGGTAATTAATTTGTTGGGCAAGATGATAACTGTAATCTCATTTTTGGTTATTTAACCCATTTACAACCAATCCCACCATATTAACCATCGAAAGCTAAAGGAAAATATGACAAACTAAATGAGTAATAAACTAATCAAAATGGTTCTTGATTTCAACCGATTCTTCATAGTATTAGACTTAGTAAATATATAAGTTTTACATAAGATTTTATGGTAGGCATGTTACACCAACTCTGTTACTATATGCCTCCCTCTCTCCTCTCTCCTTCTCGCCTCCATTCTCTCCATCTCTCCTTCTATGCCTCTTTATCTCACCCCCAAACATACACACTCTCTCTCCATCTCTCCCTTGTCACTCCATCCCTATCTCCACTTCTCACTCTCTATGTATTTCTTCTTCCCTCCCTCTCCCCCCCATCAATTCCATCTCCCTATCCCTCTCCTACTCTCTCGCTCCCTCTCTCGTCCTCTCCCTCATGTCTGCTCTCTCGTGCTTGCTCTCTCTCCCTTTCTCTCCTATCTCCCTCTCTCTTTCCCCATCCCTCTCTCTGTCTCTCTCTCTATATATCTATTCCCTTCAATCCTATCTCATCCCCCATCACTCTCCTCCTCTCTCTCAAGTCATGTCTCTCTTTCGTCCTCTCTCTCCCTTTCTCTCCTATGTCCCTCTCTCTTCCCCCATCAATCCTCTCTCTTTCTCTCTCTCTCTCTTGCGTTTCACTCCAATCCTATCTCTTCCCCCATCACTCACTCACTCTCTCTCTATATGTTACTATATCCTTCCCTCTCTTCTTCTCTCTCCTCTGCCCCCTTCTCTCTATCTCTCCTTATTTGTCTTTTTATCTCACACCTAAACATACTCTCTCTCTCTCTCTCTCTCCATCTCTCCCTTGTCACTCTCTCTCTCTCTACACTTCTCACTCACTATGTATTTCTTCTTCCCTCCCTCTCTATCGCTCCAAGTCCATCTCTCTATCCCTCCCTCTCCTTCTCTCTCCTAAGTCAGCTCTCTCATCCTTACTCATCTCCCTTTCTCTTCTACCTTCCTCTCTCTTTCACGATATATTTCTCTCTCCTCCAATCCTCTCACTACCCCCTCCCTCTCTACTTGTCTCCCTCCCCCCTCCATCTTTGTGTCTCCTTCTCCCTCTCTTACCCTTCTCTACCTCTTTCAATCCTCTCCCTCTCTCTCTCCTTCCTCCTTTCCTCTCCTTAAGTGTAATTCCATTCTCCCTTGTTAACTAACATCTATCTCTCCACCTCTCCAATATATATCTAGAGTTAATATAATATCATGATACATTAATATATTTTATCATATGACAAATTTAGTATTGTAATTAATCAAAAGTTATTAACTTTAACAATATTAATATTTATAATACACTTAATTTCAATAATAGATTTAATAATAATAAAGAAATTAATCTTTTAACATTAATATTAGGGTTAATAATATTTTTTTTGCGTGGTATTAATAATAATTTGCCCTATAGGCTTCACATAAGTAAAACCTCTTTTTTGAGTGTTAGTAAGTACAAAGAGGTTTACGGAGTAAATATAAAAGTAGGTTTTATTTATTTACAATATATTTTTATTTATTTATCATATTTCTATTATTTACCATAGTATTTGACCCATAGCATTGGTATATGATTAAATGTTGATTTCTAACCCTATTTGATATATTTTTATTTATTTACCATACCTCTTTATACCACTTTTATATTTACGTCGTAAGGCATTTCCCTCTGAAATCAACTCTCCTCCTTGCCTACTTGTCATTTTGTGCACCATACGATTAGATGTTAGACCATTACACAAATTTAAACCATTAGATTAATGGCAAGAGGAACAGACACAAGCGGAATAGAAACAACACTAGGAATGCATGTTCTCAGAACAACAGGCCCAAACGGAAAACCTGTGTAGGTGGATTTGGAGAGGCATCCCATTCGAGGTTCTTGGGATCTCAGCGATGGGGAGCTCGAGATGAGGTCGCAGTGGCCGACTGTTGATGGTGCCCTCGGAGTCACCCAGCTCGACGATTGTGTGAAGAAGGCTCGCAATTTCTTCTATGAGGGATTTTTTCTTCTTCCATGGCTATGGTTCCTCAATTGCTTTTACTTTTGGCCCGTCCTCAGACATCGATCTCGTTGCCCTGAAGTTCGACCATGTATATACACACTTTGTCCAAACCCTTCACTCAAAAAAATATAATTCTGGTGTTTAGGGCATATGAAATTGCAATTATTTTTTCTTTTCTGTTGCAGAAAATTAATTTTTTAATGAATGTTGTATTGAAACAAGCTTTTGATCTTTACTGTTCATAGAGAACCACTTTCTCCAACAAAAAGACTATCAGTTCAGAAAAAAGCTATCAGTTCAGAGCGCTTGACCGTTTGAAATGGAGGGAGAGGTTATATAAGACATTATGCCACACAACATGCTCTGATTTTTGTTTTATCTTTACTGTGAATTGCATTGGTTTTACTTGTTTATTGTCCATATTTGCTTCGTAGGCTACATGGCTATGCACGCAGTGTTTTGAAGTCCACTTTCATGTAGTGTCTTGGAGTCCATTTTCTTTCTTTTTTTTTTTGGATTGAAACGAGGGGTGATTTTTTGTTGATTTTTATTTCTTTTATCAAATTTTTCCACCCTGTTTGCATTGCTTTCCTGGGATTTTATTTAATTCTAGAATGAAGAAGAGAAGATAGATGAATAAAGATGAAACCCGTTATGTTCGACTTCAATGAATTTACTAGCAGGTACATTTTTAATGGGAAGGGTTTTAGCAATTGTTTTAACCATAGAGATAGAGATAGTCATTTGCTAAAGTTTGTTTTGACATAATTTGAAATGAAATCTGACATGCAACAGGTACAGAGAGGGTTTGCCATTTTCGAAAAATATGACACGAGAAGAGAGGGCTTGCCATTGAGGAAGAAGATGACACGAGAAAATTTGTTTGGTCGGTTTGGTTATTTCAACATCTGTCTCTCTATAATTCAGAGGCAGTTTCATGAATGGTTTGGTTTGGAATGAATTTGGTGAGATGAGAATTTGATTTTGCGATGACCCAGCACGAAAAATATTGCAAGTCCTTTTTCATTTATTATATGTCATTAGTATAGCTTTCTGCCTTACTCATAGCCTTTGAATCGATTCGATTAGATTACTTTCTGGCCATCTCTGGTTCATACTCAGTTTAGGTAAATATGGTCATTTCTGTTTCATATTTGGTTCAGGTAAATAGCTAAAGACGGCAGTCTGTTTGCATTGTTTTATTTTTGTCGCTGGGATTCTTTTGGATTTTGGATTACGTGAAGTTACTGATTAAAGTGGAGGAACAGAATATATATATACAAATAAATAGGCATAAAGAACCCTAATAATGTTATGTTGTGTTAACTGAAGTCATTCTCTCTCATAATGACTTTGTTTGAAAGAATTCTGCTGTCCCACCTAGGGTTATTGAAGTCATTCTACATCTCATGTGCAGTGAACTTGTAGGGAAGTGGAGGAAGCATATTTATTTCGGGGCGTACATGCGGTCTTTTCTTACTTATTGTCAGTGAAATTGGTACGTGCAATGTTAGGAAAGAGTGGAAGAGCGGTTGGTACAACCTTCTACCTTCACACTCATGAGTCATAACTCTCCATTGTTAACCCAAATAATTTAGAAGATAGTCTGGCTGAATCGAGCTGTACAAATAATTTATAAATATATTCTACCAAATTTCACTAAAGATGAATCCCGAAGCCAAAGGTTGTCTGGAGGTCGTCTGGAAACTCAACCTAGTATGGAAATGTGTGATTTCGTATTTCGAGGGTTCATATTTGCGGTTGAATTATTTGTTAGAGGGTTCATTTTATTATGTTACATATGTCATTCCATACGGACTCTGCCATTCCATCATTCTTAATGTGGTAAACTGCTGAATCAGCCAATTCGCTAACCACCTAAACATCTGTCTGCCGAAAGTTCACTGAAATATTTAGATGGGGGTTGAGCCTTTTTTATTTATTGTTTCGATTTTAGTCTGAACCTATCGTAGATCTTAAAGGTTTAACTGATTTCGAAGGGTTTTATTTTTATTCCAATTTTAGACTCAAGGCATTTCAATACATAGAGATGATCGTTCCTGGTAGGATTGGTTTGCTATTAATTTCATTGGATGGTTACTAGTTATTAGTTTTGGTCTAGCTAATGTCTTATAATAAGCTATGTCTTGTTAATGTCTTATAATAAAGGAAGGTTCCCTAACGAGGGAGAAAATGGGACAAGGGACGCTTTTCAATCCTTTGTTCGCAGTCATTGTGGAGGAGAGATGACGAAGAGTACAATAAGTCTGAATGTAGAGACACAATGTTGAAACTTGAAATAATGAATTTCTTTAAAATTTTCTTTGCTTATTGGTTTTGCCCCCATAATTAATTGAAACAGGGAAAAAGGTGTTTCCACGGCGACGAAGAAGATGACAGGAGAAGGTAGGAGTTTAGGTTTGTTCTGGTTTATTTGAGCTGTGATTTTAATATCTGCCTTAAAAGTAGTGTTTCTGTCTCATAAATGTCTTGCAGGAGAGAGGTTTGTATATCTATCTCAAAGGTTGTGTTTCTGTGTCTTAATTTTTTTGCAGCATATAGGACGAAAGATGTACTTATTTTGGGGCCTTGGAGATGAATGTAGACCTGAGTTCTTTTTCTCACTTTTTTGTTCAGTGGAATTATTGAGGAGAGGCTATGAGGTGACATCATTATGGTGATGAAGGAGAGGGATTTTCTTATTTCTTATTCCTTTTGTGTAAAGTTGGAATAGGGAACTCGGGGAATGGTGGTTAGTACATCCTTCCAACCCATCCTTTTCATGCTCTCCATTTAGGTAAAACCGCTAATCCCTTTGAAGATGGGTTTATCTACATTAAAAGTTTGGCTAATAGGGCGTAAAATAACAATTTAGAAATCCTTTTCAGTAAATTTCACTGTATACAATTCTAAATATGATTCTCGAACCAAGGTTAAATAGTTTTTAATTATGTAATTTCAAGTTCAAGGGTTAGTCTGTCTTCACTGCAGTTTTTACCCGTGTTTGGGTTGTTAGATGGTTTATTTTTTCTAATTTTCTTTGCACTATTTTGGGTTATCTTTTTAACTTTGTTGCGAGATGTACAGCAGAACCGAAGATGGATGGATACAGGGAAACCCATACCAGTGGAGGATCTGATAAATGGTTTCGCCTGATTAACCTGATAGAACCATATGAGCTGCAGCCGTTAAGAGTTGTGTTTTATTTTTATTATTTCCACAGTATGTTTCCAAATATGTGCACCTGTCTTTATGTCCGCGTGTGCTTATATTCTATAAACAAAAGGTGGTTATTAAATCACATGAATGTGCATCTATCTTTACGCCGTAAGGTTTTTCCCTCTGAAATCAACTCTCCTCCTTGCCTACCTGTCATTTTGTGCACCATACGATTAGATGTTAGACGATTACACAAATTTCAACCGTTAGATCAATGGCAAGGGGAAGATCAATAGCAAGGGGAACAAACACAAGCAGAATGGAGACAGCACTAGGAATGCATGTTGTCAGAACAGCAGGCCCAAACGAAAGACCTGTGTAGATGGATTTGGAGAGGCGTCGCATTTGAGGTTCTTGGGATCTCAGCGATGGGGAGCTCCAGATGAGGTCGCAGTGGCCGACTGTTGATGGCGCCCTCGGAGTCACCCACCTCGACGATTGTGTGAAGAAGGCTCGCAATTTCTTCTATGGGGGAATTTTTCTTCTTCCATGGCTCTGGTTCCTCAATTGCTTTTACTTTTGGCCCGTCCTCAAACATCGCTCTCGTTTCCCTGAAGTTCGACCATGTATGTACACACTTTCTCCAAACCCTTCACTCAAAAAAATATAATTCTGGTGTTTAGGGCATATGAAATTGCAATTATATTTCTTTTCTATTGTCGAAAATTAATTTTTTAATGAATGTTGTATTGAAACAAGCTTTTGATCTTTACTGTTGAGAGAGAACCACTTTCTCCAAACCTTTCACTCAAAAAAAATATAATTCATATGTTTAGGGCATATGAAATTGCAATTATTTTTTCTTTTCTGTTGTCGAAAATTAATTTTTAATGAATGTTATGGTGGATGTCATTGTTCACAGAGTATAATTTACCTTACGCCTGGCGCACAGCCTGACGAGATTCAACACCGCGAGCGAACCTGCGAGGTGAGCGAGCACCGTGAGCAAGAGAAATGAATGCTCGATAAGACATGAAAGAAATATTGAAGGTTGATAACAAAAAACACAGTTTTCTTTCAACAAGTAGGAACAAGAAGTTCAAGAAAAAGGTGGTTGATCTGACACGAAAATGAGATTCACTTGCAATCATATTTGTTGTTGCTAAAATAGCAAGGTATAACTCATTTATTGCAGAAAGCAATGGCACCACAACAAAGGAGCATTGGAAAATGTTTTCAGTTGAAAAGGAGGATAAAGAAAATGTGGCAACATACTTCAGGCAGTCTGAGCCTACTACTTACATCAATGCTCCGCTGGTTAGCGCCCTTGGATTTTTTCGTGGTCATCCTTCCTAACAAGCATGTGAAAATTAATGTGCACCAAATTCCTTTCACAGAATTGAATATATTTGTACTCAAAATCTCACCCCAATGAAAAGCCCAAATAAACTATGCACCTGGAAAAGTGCACAGGTAGGCACAGTGGATGCAGGAAGCTTGCAATGGCAGTGGTAATGGATTATCTAATTTTCATGGCCTCCATGGCTAAGTGGGTAGTACACAATCAAGCACACTCGATGTAGGAGCTTGATTTTGCAATTGTAATGGAGGTGGTTTATTGTATTTTTTTCAACTAAAAAAATTGTGTTTGGAGCAGTTTTTAGATATATATAATTTTTCTTGAGATCGGACCGCGTTTGGAGCAATTTTCAAATATATATAATTTTGTTTGAGATTGGACCTCCCTACTTAACTATTAACCATTAAACCACGTCCTAAAAACTATTGAAGATGTCTGAATGGCTAAATGGCTCGTTATAAATCTGGTAACTGATTACGATGCAATGGGAAAACACCTTCAACGTCACCCAAACCTACACCCAAATGGAGACGTTGAATGTATCTATTCCACCAGATGCTGGGAGCTGCCAATGCAGACAATTTATAGAAGCACCCGGTGGGATTCGTATGCATTGGCCTTCTGGGCGCCCGCCAAAATGGTGGATGCCATTGTTCACAGAGTATAATTTACCTTACGCCTGGCGCACAGCCTACCGGGATTCAACACCGCGAGCGGACCTGCGAGGTGAGCGAGCACCATGAGCAGGAGAAACGAATGCTCGAGAAGACATGAAAGAAATATTGAAGGTTGATAACAAAAAAAACAGTTTTCTTTCAGCAAGTAGGAACAAGAAGTTCGAGAAAAAGGTGGTTGATCTGACACGAAAATGAGATTCACTTGCAATCATATTTTTTGTTGCTAAAATAGCAAGGTATAACTCATTTATTACAGAAAGCAATGGCACCACACCAAAGGAGCATTGTAAAATGTTTTCAGTTGAAAAGGAGGATAAAGAAAATGTGGCAACATACTTCAGGCAGTCTGAGCCTACTACTTA
>APFE030865133.1:31886-137129 GCA_000404065.3 Pinus taeda | reverse complement strand
GGGTAGGCTAGGATAGGCTAGAGTTGGCTAACCTATGGTTGGGTAGGGTAGGGTAGGGTAGGATAGAGTAGGCTAAGGAATGCTATGTGAAGGTAGCCTAGAGTAGGCTATGTTAGGTTTAAGTAGATTAGGTTAGGTTAGGGTAGGGTAGCCTACAATAGGGTAAACTTGAGTAGTCTAGTATAAGGTAGGTTAGGCTAGGCTAGGTTGGTAGGTTAGAGTAGGCTAGGGTAGGCCAGGTTAGGGTAGGCTAGGGTAGGCTAGAGTAGGGTAGATTAGAGTAGGCTAGGCTAAGCTAGGTTGGTAGGCTAGAATAGGCAAGGCCAGGCTTAAGTAGACTAGGTTAGGGTAGGCTAGAGTAGCCTAGAGTAGGCTAGTATAATCTAGGCTGGGATAGGTTAGGCTAAGCTAAAGTAGGCCAATCTAGGCTAGGCTAAAGTTCGCTAGGCTAGGGTACAGTAGGTTACGTTAGGTTAGGCTACAATATGCTAGGGTAGGTTATGCTAGAGTAGGATAAGATAGGCTATGCTAGAGTAGGTTTGGCTAGGCTAGGATAGGCTACATTAAGGTAGGTTATGCTAGGGTAGCATAAGTTAGGCTATGGTAGAGTAGGCTTCGCTAGACTATGTTAGGTAGGCTATGCTAGGTGAGGTCAGGCTAAACTAGGCTAGGCTAAGATAAGGAAGGCTAAGCTAGGGTAGGCTAGGGTAGGCTAGAGTTGGCTAACCTATGGTAGGGTAGGGTAGGCTAGAGTTGGCTAACCTATGGTAGGGTAGCGTAGGCTAGGCCAGGCTAGAGTAGGCTAAGGAAGTCTATGTCAGGATAGCCTAGAGTAGGCTAGGTTTAAGTAGACTAGGTTAGGGTAGGCTAGGGTAGCCTAGAGTAGGGTAGACTAGAGTAGGCTAGGCTAAGCTAGGTTGGTAGGCTAGAGTAGGGAAGGCTAGGCTTAAGTAGACTACGTTAGCGTAGGCTAGGGTAGCCCAAAGTAGGGTAGACTAGGGTAGGCTAGTATAAGCTAAGCTAGGCTAGGTTAGGTTATGGTAGTCTAGGGTAGGCTAGAGTAGTGTAGGCTAAAGTAGGCTAGTATAATCTAGGTGAGAGTAGGCTATGCTAGAGTAAGTTAGGCCAGGTTGGGATAAAGTGGGGTATGTTGGGTTAGAGTAGGCTAGGCTATGCTAGATTACGCTAAGCTAGGCTAGCTATGCCAAATCACGATAGGCTAAGCTAGGTTAGGCTATGGTAAGCTAGGCTAGGTTAGGCTAGGCTCTTGTAAGCTAGACTAGGGTAGAGTAGGTTGGGCTAGGTTAGGCTAGGCTATGCTAGGCTAGGATTGGCTAGACTAGAGCAAGCTAGGCTATTGTATAGTAGATTAGGGTAGAATAGGCAACAAAAGCCTATGCTAGATTAGACTAGGCAAGAGTAGGCTAGGCTAGAATAGGGTAGGCCAGATGGCTCAACTAGGTTAGGCTAGAGTAAGCTAGGCTAGAGTAGGATAGGCTAGGCCAGGCTAGAGTATGCAAGGCTAAATTAGGGTAGGCTAGATAGGTTAGGGTAGGCTTGGGTACGCTAGATTAGGATATGCTAGAGTAGTTTATGCTAGGTGAGGCCAGGCTAGGCTAGGTTATGGTAAGCTAGGCTAGGGTAGTGTAGGCTAGGCTAGGCTATGGTAAGCTAGGCTAGGGTAGTGTAGGCTAGGCTAGGTTAGGCTCTCGTAAGATAGACTAGGGTAGAGTATGTTGGGCTAGGTTAGGGTGGGCTAGGCTAGGCTAGGCTTGGCTAGACTAGAGCAGGCTAGAGCAGGCTAGGCTATGCTAGGCTAGATTAGGGTAGAATAGGAAATGATAGGCTATGCTAGATTAGACTAGGCAAGAGTAGGCTAGGCTAGAGTAGACTAGGCTAGAATAGGTTAGGTCAGGTTAGGCTCAGCTAGGTTAGGCTAGAGAAAGCTAGGCCAGAGTAGGCTAGGCTAGGCTAGGCTAGCTAGGTTAGGGGAGGCTTGGGTAGGCTAGATTAGGCTACGCTAGAGTAGGTTATGCTAGGCGAGGCCAGGCTAAGCTATGTCAGGCTAGGCTATGCTAGGCTAGGCTAGGATAGAGTTGGCTGGGCTAGGCTAAAGTAGAGTAGGTTATGATAGGTTGTGCTAGGGTAGGATGGAGTAGGCCATGCTTAGGGTAGAGTAAGCTAGGCTAGTCTAGGCTAGAGTAGTCCAAAATAAGCTAGGTTAGAGTATGTTATGTCATGATAGGTTAGAGTGTAGGCTAAGCTATGATAAGCTAAAGTAGGTTAGGATAGAGTCGTTTACGCTAGAGTAGGGTAGGCTAGGATGTATTTGGCTAGGCTAGAGTAAGCTAGGCTAGGTTAGGCTAGAGTAGGCTAGGATATAGTAGGTTATGCTAGGCTGAGCTAGCTAGAGTAGGCTAGGCTAGGTTATTCTAAGCTAGGGTAGGTTGGGCTAGAGTAGGCTAAGGTAAGCTAGGCTACATTAGGTTAAAGTAAGTTAGGTCAGGCTAGAATAGGCTAGGATATATAATATGGTTAGAAAGAGTAAGGAAGGAAAGGCTAAGTTAGGTTGGATTAGATAAGTTAGTCTAGAGTAGAATAGAATACACTAGTCTTAGAGTAGGATATGCTAGGCTAGAGTAGCTTAGAGTGGGGTAGGCTACGATAAACTGTATTAGGCTTGTCTAGGCTTGGATAACATAGGATTAGAGTAAGATAGGGTAGCCTAATCTAGGATAAGCTAGGGTAAGTTGGACTAGGATAACTTAGAGTAGGTTAGAGAAGGCTAAAGGACACTAGGCTACAATAGGTTAGAATACGAAAAGTTAGGCCTTGGAAGGCTAGAGTATTCTATGGTAGGCTAGTATAGAGTAGGTTAAACTAGGGTAGACTAAGCTAGAATAGGCTAGAATATGGTAAGCAAGAGTAGGCTAGAGCAAGCTAGACTAGAGTAGGGTATGATAAGAGAGGATAGAGTAGGTTAAGATAACATAGGCTAGGCTAGAGAGGTACATACTAGAGTAGGATAGGTCAGGTAGGTTAGGTTAAGATTTGATAGGTGATCCAAGAGGATCCTAATTAAAAGGCATAAAATTCAAAGTTCTGAAAAGCCAATGGAAATATTGCCTCATTGAAGAGCTTGATAAGGTAATATCAATACAATTTGAATTGTGTTGAATGGAGTTTACATGTGAAATATAGGATTTTGAGCAATGGGAAAAAAGTTAAAGTCAAAGGGTGATGTGGCACATTCTAGAATTGACACTTGACATAGTGTGGAGATGACACATCAACAATTGATGAGGAAAGTTCAACTGGCAATGCATGGAAACCTAGTTGGAAGATTAGGTGCTCCAATGGGGGGCTTTCCCACGGCACCTTAGAACACCAAAAGCCTTAATTTGGTCAAATAGTTGGCATTAATGGGGCTTAAACCCACAACTTATGGAACAACAATTCAACGAATTATCCATTGAGCCATGACTGGAAGGTGTGATATCTAGACAATAAAGAATATGTATATTTTTTGAATGTCATGTATGATGAAAAAGGGGTGGGTGGAGCCTGCCACCCTTGGCATCTCTTCCAAACTAAAGTCTGATAAATATTCACTAGCGAAGGCTGACAACTCCGCCACATACATTACTACATAGCCGCATGATTGGATGATGATGTGGGTGGTGAAACCTATTGGTTTTATATTTGTGCTATAGAATGGTTCGTTATATATTAATATTGAATTCTTGACAGAATATATGAACTAGGTTGGTGTTAATATATATGTGTGGACAACCATATGAGTAGCCATTAGAATAAATATGCACACAAAACAAACAGATGCGTTACATTGTTTATTATTGCAAAGGGTTCAATTGAATATGTATAACATTTTGTAGTCATTACAAAAAATGTGCACACAAACCAAACAATTGTGTTACATTATTTATTATTGGGAATGGTTCAAATGAATATGTATAACATTTTGTTTGTAATTGGATGGAAATCTAACAATATGCACATGCATGGAATATTATTATTATGGGATATTGTTTGATGTAACGTTCGGATATAACATTATTATTATAATACACCGATGGGATTAAACCATACACCATATACATTACATGGTTACAACAACAATTTAAATATATGCCATTTTTTAACAAGAAAGGGGCACAATTTCTGCGAGCTCAACCCTGGGGATGCGAAGCCCCAACATAATATAAACACAAAAGATTTGAAATTAAGTGATATTGTTGAGGATATAATGTTTCGATGTGCCAAGAGCGTTTAAGACTTATATTTGGTCTGTGTATTTTTGTATGTAAGTGGTTTTTGGAGCTTGATTTTATAGCAGCTAATGAAGGTTTTTGGTGGCATTTTAGAGACAACTCCTTGGTAGCAAAAAAGGTCAGTTTAGTAGAAAATGATCAATTTTGTAGCAATATTTTGGAGGAATTTTTTCTTATTGTAATTTCATTTTTGGCGAGAATAATAAAGAGGCCACTCTATTGGAGACATTTCCAGGAGATGTAGTCCACACCAAACGAATTGATGAGCCTCATCATTGGGTAACTATATGGACCTTAATACACCTCCTATCTTATTCAAAACAACTCTTTTTATAACTTCTTACATATTTTGATTGTATTTTGCTTTATGAGATGAGTCAAAGTGCGATATTATGCCTAGTGGACTAATGTGCATTGATTGCAGGTTTTTGAGAGAAAATCATGGAAATTTTAGCTAATTAAGGGTTGAAAATTGAATGAGACAAGGAGGAGATGTTGTAGGAGGTAGATACTCCTCATTTACTCCTCACTCATTCGAATATTCCTCCATCAATCACACTCGCTCAGAGTTGCAAGCAACCAAGTCATGGAGATCAAAATGCAGTCGGGCAAGTGGCAGTTAAAGAGCTAGTTTATCTCGAGTTTGGGATTTGAGCCTCCCTAGATTTAAGGAATTCGTTGGAGAATTCAATTGTATAAATAAGGAGGCCTAAAGCCTCATTAGGACTCAAATTTTTGTTGTAAAAACACTAGTCATTTTTGAGTTCACGACTTGTGGAAGACATTGTGATGTAATTTTTTATTTTGATATTGAGAATGAGCATTTCCTTGATTCAACACTGAGTTGACTCACAGGGCTAAAGCTCTTGGGTTAGGGCCAAACCCAAGCAATATAGACTCCTCTTCTTGTATTTGTATGTTTAGATTGATTTCATAGATTAATGGTTGAATTGTCTTCAGTATTATTTCATTGCAAGTAGTTGTGGATTTAATTAAGTTTGTTTCCATTTGTGCTTTACTTCAGCAGTAGCTTAGAAGAGATAAAATAACATCAAAAAGATGTCAGCGGGTGGATTTTTCCTCACTCCTCCCTTCAGGGATCATGGTTTGAGGAAAAATCTCCTATGCAACCCCAAAAAGACAAAACTCTGATTTCTCATGGAATTTAGGGTTTTCTATTACTTAGGCCAACATTTGATCAGTTTGCAAGAATAGGATTTAGTTATCATTTCTTCTATCTTCAGTCTTACATTATATCTCATCAATGTTTCATATTATTCTACAAGTTTTTCCCATACGTGAAATAGGAAACTAGTTCATGAAATTTTGTTTTCCTTGGTTAATAGAAATCCTTCTTGTTTACATGATTTTTGGATAAATGTCAATGGTTGATTCAGTGCAGGAGTTTCAGAAGTACCAAGAGATTTCATGCTCAAAAACCTCATTCCAACTTCATCCATCCATGGTCATCACTTTCTTCCACTAAAACCCTCAACAATTTCATCATTTCACAAAAGTACTTCTCCAAGCTTGTTGAGCAAATCCAGCCTCTCCCAACTATGGTTTTGAGCTCTGTAGGAGTCCTAGACACTCCCTTGCCTCATTTCATCCACCATTCATCTTCCCTAAGCCTTCCATCACCTTCAAAATCCTTCCTTTTGCTCTCAGTTGTATCCTGTAAGAGTACAGGGGATCCTGTAGGAATTTAGGACATCATGTAAAACGCATTAGGACATCTTGTACGCTGACCTGTAGTGGCATGTTTTGAGGCCGAATTATGGAAAAAGGCCCTAGGAAGATATAAAAGGACCCCTACTCTTATCGCAAGCCTTTTGACCATTCACCATCATCCCTAAGCCCCCTGCCACATCACCAAAAGAAGTTAGCTTTCACACTTTCACATAAAAAAAATAAAAAGAAAAGCAGATTTATTTTGTTCATTTACATACATAACAATAGAATGTTTGATGTTTTAATTTGCATGCTTAGTACAGTAGGATTGTATACATGTTAACTTAGCATTCTTTTGAAGCAAAACCTCTTAGCAGTTCATTAGAAGAATGGTGTGTTTTAGCATTGGATTTCAGTTTTTTCCCTTACTCCAGTAGGCAAGATTTTTCTTAGTGTAGATTTCTCTTTCCCTCATTTGTAATCAAGCTTCTTCTGAATCAATAGAAGTTTGATTTGGAAAGCCTTAGTGGTCTATTGCCAACTTAGCAGTGACAAAGAGAAGACCCATCACATTTACTTGTGTATACAGCACTGTCAACTCCAGGTTTGTACGAACCCCGGGTTGATAAAGTAAAGTTGTTAGCCCCAGGAGTTGCAACATTCTTGCTGTAATACTGGCGCTCATCACTTTTTGGCGCCGTTGTGGGGGAGGTGTCTGAGTAATATGTGATTTTTGTTTTCTTTCTTTCATTCCTTATCTCTGACATTATGATATTAGTTTCATTTCTGCAAAAGTAATTTAGTTTTCTTTCTTTTCCATTTTGCATTAGTTGTTTTCATTTCCATTCTGCAAGTGAGATTTCATTCCTGGTGAGATAACTATCGATCCTTGTGTACCAAGCATGGGGTGTTTGTTTGAGACCATACAATGCTCGCTTGAGTCTATGCGCATGAGAATCCCGTTAAAATGTCCCAAAACTTTCTAGTTGCTCGATGTACACCTCCTCCTCAATAACCCCATTGAGAAATGTTGTTTTTACATCCATATGGTGGATCCACCACCCCATCTACATAGCCAGAGGAAGAATTAATCTGATGGACGAGTACCTTGCTACAAGAGAAAAGCTATCCTCAGTCAATTCTTAAATTGATAAGTTTTTGTCTTAATTGTTAATTGTCTTAAGTAGCCATTGTCTTAAATATAAAATTTTGTCTTAAATATAAATTTTTGTCTTAAAATATTTTTGTCTCAAATTATTTTTGTCTTAAATTTTGAGTAGTGAGCTGCAAGGTCAACTAAAAGCTCACAATCTTTACAAAGCAAGGTTGTCACTTTATCAAGTGAGTTGACTACAAAAGTACGAGTACAAGCACAACCTAGGTCAGAAATTTCAAATTACGAGATTGGAAAATGATAGAGATGCAATGTATGATTATCTGAAGGAAAAATGTACATGAAGCAGAACAAAAATTAGCCAGTATGGAAGTAACTTAAAACAAAATGAAAGCCATGTGATGCTACTTCAGAGAATATGAAAAGAGAATTGATTTATGCCAATTACTAATAATAATAATTCAAGATTGATGGGAGACTAGAAATACTTGTGATACAAAGGAATTAAAAATTCAAATCAAACCTACATGGGCCAAAATTAAATATACTCAGAAGCCATGTATTTTCATAAAATGAAACAACTGTGCCAGAAGGCCCCATTACCCATCTCACACTGTTTCATGCAAGCATCATAGCACTAGTAGCCTTCTCCTATTCATAAACATGTGTTAATAATAGAACTTAACGATTCAAGAGAAAGAAACAACTATCCTACACAAAGCCACATGACATAAAATCACCTGTTCCTTCTCATATCTTTGCTTCCGTAGCTTATCTTCCTGCTTCTTCCTTAATGGGTCCTGACCTAAAATCTTCTTGATGGCCTCAGCGTATAATATAAAACCACATAAGCACTTATTTACATTAAACCTTTTACATAATTTTTCTATGAGAAATACGCCCACTAGAAACTCCCACGATTGTAACCCGACCCACCCACACATAGCGATGCATACTTGAATCTCATTGGCAGCGTGCTCTACTTGCACTTAGTTACATGATTTTTTTATATAAATTTTCTGTGAGAAATATGCCCACTAGAAAATCCCATGATTGTAAACCCACCAAGCCATGCATATTTGAATCTCACTTGCAACCTTCTCTACTTGCATCTTGTGTCCCTGAGCTGCCTTTGCTTTCTTCAATTGTTGTTCCACCTCTCATAACTTTTCTTTTTGTTATGTACTGTAAGCAAGTACATGTTAGGAGAAAAGCAAGAGATGCCTTTAAAAATGATTTTGAACCCACGTGGTTGCACATCCTCATTATTAATAATGAGATAAAAATAAAACAAATTTGCACCAGACTTTCATCTCGCTCACTTTCAATGATAAAATGTACATTATAATACCCCTTACCAGAGAAAAAAATCACACCTTAGCATTAATCAGAGTAATTGAAAAAATAGGGCATATATGTGTAATCATACATATACCAATTTCATCTAGAAACTTTTAACATATATTAGAATAGATCACAAAATAGTGGACCTAAAAGTGAAAAAATCATGCAGCATCAGAAATACATCAAATAACATCTATTAGACATTTACAAATTTTCTAGGTCAAGCCATTCAATGCTACAAATTACAAATGTGAGATTGCGGAGTCAAGACCTGCCAAGCTGTATTTGTCAATATTGTGGACATTTATTTATGTTCCTACCTAGTCAGGTTACCAAAACTACAACCAACTAGTGTACACTGGGTACCATTCTTGAAGAGGGAAAGTGCCCAGTGGGTTTCCCCATGATGTGCATTTCTTTGGAAAAAGAACTTCCCTTGTTAGTAAAAATAATGAGTAGCAAATGTCTGTCTATTTGCTCTATCAGATAACAGAGATATGTTTGAAATACAAAGTAATGAAAATATCACACGAAAATATACTAGTTTCCTAGCCACGAGAAGAAAAAATCCATCAATTTAGGAGAGTTTACAAGAGATGTGAAGCAGCCTAACAAGAAGAATAAAATTTCACAGAGGAAAAGAAGAATGTGAAGACTGACAATTTACACAAAAAGGGTGAAAGAGATCAAAATTACGTTATATAAAGTTAGAAAACAATGTGCAATCATCTCAACACAAGAAAATACAACAGATCTAAAAATAAAACTGATAACCAAAACTTTCTCAACAATTTTTTTGGTAACGAACTAAACAAATTCAAGTGAACATTTTAGAAATTGGGAACTAACTATAAATTGTTTGTTTAATGGCTTATTATCTTTTGCTTACAATGTTAAGAAAATATTGAAACAATTAACAACCCACTAAAATTTGATTTTCTTTAATACAAGTTTTTGCAACACAAAATATAAATATGCCAATAAACATGCTAAGATTAGTTGCACGGAAAAAGACATACTTCTTTGACTGGTTTGAGGGAGTCCTTCTGGAATTTCAATCAGATTTTCCCTTACTTCTGAATCAACATCTTTGCATGACTGTTGGCTTGCAATAAGGGGAACTTCCTTCTTATCATCAAAAGTTAAATTTCCAATTTCTTGTTTTCGTTTACTTCTCTTCTTCTTTCCTTCAAGTTCAACATCCACAATTTCTGCATCTTCATTGGCTGATGCAGCTTATTCTTCATCATATTCCTGATATAAATCTTCTAAATCCCTTTCATATTTTGACCTTTTCAATCTTCTTTTATGAAGTGTTGCATTTCATCTTCCTCATCATCTTCATCATATTCAACATCCACCATCTGCTTCTTAGGCATCCTTAAACTACGTCACTGAGATGTTTCATTTCCGTTCTCATCTTACTCACACTCACCAACTGGACCATGCTTCTTGGTGGTCCTTGATATTTTACTAATGCTTCCTCACCATCATCATCCTCATCATGTTCACCATCCAGTATGTGTTTCTTAGGTATCCTTGTCCTTTTATGAACATGTTCGCCAACTAATAAATTATTAGTCATTTCTGCCTTCTTTCTAGAAGTAATTCCCTTGGCATGATGTGTATCCATCTTTGCAATAGATACATTGGTATAAAACTGAAGGTCCTTCTTAGGTGATTCTTGCATTTCCACCCTTACAAGGAAGTAATCTTCATCATCTGAATTTTCCAGCACATTGGATATGGAGTCAACTCATGTCCTTGAGTGCAGTAGTATGGCATACCTAATATGAAATCTTCCATATAACCATCAACAGATCTTGACCAGCAACATGTATTTAGACAAATTTAAAACGTAAACCACTACCTTCATTAAATTTAATGGTATGAAACATATTCTGCCATGGGTGTCAACACCTTTAGATTATAGAAATATTCTCAATTAGGTAACTCAGCGCCATTAGAGGACTAAGCATGGAAAATCCTTGCATGCACATGTTAAATAGAACGGGAAAAATGTTGATGACAACACAATGGGATATACAGGAACTACAAAATAAAATGGTAAAGAAATGTTGCCTTCGACTGATGAAAATATAACCATAACAAATCCATATTAAACTTATATTTATCAAGGAGAGGGTCAAATTTCTCGATGTGTACATTTCTTTTATCATTTAATCTGAAGAACTTAATTCATGACATGGAATTAAGTGATTAAAAAAACTACAACTAATGAAATTTAATCCCTCTCAGTGCTTGATAAATTTGGATTTAATATCAACCAACAATGGTTTAATATTTTTTTGGATGCTGTCACATGTCTATGTACATGAAAACATCTCTATCATACTGGCCCGCAAAGCACCTCACTACTCTCACTGCACAAAGGCACATACCAGTATATGATACTTTAGAGCTTGGTAGATGTATGAAAGATTGTTAAGGTAAATTCACCAGCAGAGTTGGATTTTTATATTACCAAGGCACCTATGCATGTACCAGTGACATAAAAGAGAAATTACTCTGAATTGACAATAGTTTTGTTCAACGGGATTGAACAAATGGCATAAATCCTAGGTTATTTGGTGGTAGTTGAGATGGTACTAAACAATAAAAGAATAATTAAAATATGATATAAATTTGTTTGTACATCATATGCCCAACTTATAACTGAAGAATAAGTATTTGACGTCGTCTCCCACCTTTAGTTTCTTGTGGAGGCTTCCTAGATGCAGATGAGCCTTCCAAACCCTTCTGTTTGGTTCCTCTTGGATTGTCAGATGCAGATGAAGCTTCCAAACCCTTCTGTTTGGTTCCTCCTAGATTGTTAGTGGAATTTGCATGAATAGTATGAGTAACTCCACCTACCTTAAGCTTCACCTTTGTTAACTGAACCTCTTGAGAAGGCGGATCATCTTGCTGTAGCACTGATTTATCCAAAGACTTCATATCAGCATACCTGTTACGAGAGGCTCTTCCATCAATCGATGTTTTGACTTGTCCCCCATTCTGACCTTTGCTAGTTGATTTTGATAGTGCTACGTGACGACTATCCATAGTCCGCCCTTTTGCCCTCCTACCTCCATGTGTCATTCCACTATGCCTAGAGTCCATTACTCCTTTTAGTTGACTCAGATTGTGGGCATCTGAGGATCTTCTCTCCAGCACTTTGTGCCAATCAGAATTATGCCAGTCCCTCGAAGACCCACATGACTAGGGCCTTGGCAGCCTTCGATGCTTTTCACATTTCCCTGCACATATCGATCCCTATTCCTATCCTGGTCCCTTTCACGATCATGATCCAATATGTCGTGACTACCATTCCCCTCATAAGAATCCTCCCTATCCATCCCACCATCACGAAACCACTTCGAGCGATCTAAATCATCGTAGTGTCACTTCCGCTTGAATGCTTCACCAAATCTGCCCCTTTCCTTCTTGGCCTTCTCCCCAGTCAAATACTCCTTGGAATCCCTCTCATAATGAAACCCATCCCTGTGACTTTTCTCCCTGAAATACTTCTCAGGCCTCTTACTCCGCTCATAATCTTGAGGCTTGGAATCCCTCTATCATACTTCCTGTCATGATTCCTATCATTATCTGGGCTCCTGTCGCAATACTTGCCATTATGGTCTGTAGCATCCCTCCGAACCCTCTTCATTTCATCCCTCTCGGGTACCCAGTCATCATCTTCACCATCCATTTTGTGACTAGTTGAGTTATTACTTTTACCCAAATCATCCTTCCCGGTCTCAAATTTACCCTTGCTATTACTACTCCTTGGCATTCTCTTGTAATCATCACCATGAGAATGAGGATTAGAATACTTACCACATTCTTCGTTCAAACCCTTATCAACATTTCCAGCACTTCAAGGACTTGAGGGTGGGGAATTTGATGACGACGAATGCTCGTACTCATTGAGAAGCATTGCATGGGATCAACCCGATCTGTGCTTCCTTACCGAAAATGCCTGTGGCTTCCTCACGTCTTTAATGCCATCATAGTCCAGCTGCTCGACCCTCTCCATGCCTGCACCCTCTGCAACAAAATCCTTCAGAAAAAATCTCAAAAACCCAACAACAAAACCCTCATATACTCCACGAACCCTTGACCAATATCTGCAGCAAAATCCTTTAGAAAAAAACCTCAAAGACCCAGCTTCCTCCTTTGTCAGGGTTCTTTCAGAGATGACTTAAAGGATGCCATGAGTTCTATGCTCAAATTTATGTCAAATACTGGGGCTCCCTTCATGGAAAATGTGTATCCATGCTTCAACTACTTCGACGATAGAAGCATTTCTTTGGATTATGCACTGTTTAAGTCCATGGCTCTGGTGGTGCAAGACGTAGGTCGTTGTTATTGCAACTTATTTGAAGCCATGGTGGATTCTATTTTGCCCGCAATTGAATCCTTTGATATCCCAACATCACACTCATCGTTACTAAAAGCGAATGCCCTTTTGCTGGTGACGAGAAGACCACAGTTGAGAATGCTTAGACTTACAACAATAATCTCATTTAGTATGTACTATTGAATGAAGGGACACCCAAGAGAATGGGAGTGGGAATATCTTCGCTCTTTTCAATGAACACAACAAAGTGGGGTATGAGACAGAGCGTCACTTTGGGCTCTTCGATCAATAGATAGTTTGTAGATCTGAAAGAAAGCATTTAGAGATGTTATTATTTAAAATATAAAATTTTGGCTACATAAGGGGTTTCAGGGACATTGCATAAAATAGAGACTTCGATTTCTAGGTAATGGAGGCTTTGCAACACTTACTCTCCATATATAATTGAAGAGAAACTAGGAAGAACCTACGGAGGTGAAAAACAAGGAAGAATTTCCTAAAATATTGTATAACTGTAACATAAAATTTACTGCAATGCATTCATCTTGCTCAATTTTCAGGGTAGACAATTCCGCCTAACTCATATGTTTTGACACTGGACAGAACTCAAACTCTAGGTCAAGAAAGATAGCAAATTCTGTGAGCCTCTTACTGGTGGCTAGCAAAGTGCACGTAGGCTTTTTTCCTAGTGTTGGGCCAGGGATACCAGTGTTCTTTATTTTGTGGGGCTTTCCACCTAGCCTCATTGCGAATGCATGCAATAAAGTTGCCCACTATACACCCTTCACAATGCAGAAGTCGACTATGTGAATTTTCTCTGCCTTGTCTTATAAAAGAAATTACTTTAATAACTAAAGTAATTGCTAAGGTTAATGATATATTCGGCAACTTCTGCAGGCGTAGACACTTAGATCTGTGCAAAAGTACAGACATGAGCTACAAAACATCAACACTTTATTGTCCGAATTTTGGACAAGGCCATCATGCATGTTTTATGCTTTTGTATGTTGTGTGCTTAGCCATTTCTTTCATGTGCATGCATTTCCATTTCCATTCATGTCATCATTCCAAAAATCATTCTTCTTTTACTCTTAAATTAAGTCCTAGATGACAGGGATATCCCTATCATTTTGTTTCCCTGAGAGTTCTGTTTGTAACTCACTAATACTTCATCTATCTCAACTTTGTTCTATTCATCCTACCTTGTTACTAGGTTATCTTACGAAATTCTTATATTTTAGTTATATTTATCAAAACCAGAGCTGGAACCAACCTCGAGGGTCAGACTAGGATTGAAATAAAATCGGACCATAACCAACGAGTGAATCTGATTTATTATTAGTTGTCTAAAATGTTACAAATTTTAACAAAAACGTATTTATGTATATCCATGTAAAATGAAACAATTATACACCAAATGTCCAAGTTTTCTCATGTATATAGCATGTAAGGTCGAATATAGAAAAATGGCACCGAATGTGATACATATGCAAAAAAAAATACATATACATCAAGGTTTTAAATGAAGTCTAGACTCCAAAAACCATAAAGCGACAACCTACAACCTACAAGCTACACAAATTACTACATATCATCAGATTTATTCCCACCTAATGGTGCCATTGTAAGTAACTCGTTTAATCCCATGCATGTCAAAAGTATAATATACTTCTTAATAGAATCTAAAAACTACATTTTATCTGCATATTAAGGAAATCCTATATCGAACCACTGCTCATATCTCATTAATATAACTAGAAAATCTAAATTACAAATCAACTAAAAACTACATTCTATCTGCATATTAAGGAAATCCTATATCGAACCACTGCTCATATCTCATTAATATAAGTAGAAAATCTAAATTACAAATCGACTTCAGCATTTTAATTTTACATTGGCTTGATGCATGAATATCAATTAGTTTTTTTATAAAAAAATTATAAATGTAAATTTAGTAAAATATGGAAAATCCGTAATTAAAGGCGAATATATATATTCTAAAAACGAAAATGTAAACTAAAAAAAGAAACGTCTCAACTGAAGAAAAGAAAAGCAGGTCTATGCCTGCTTTTTAATTATACCTGCATTTTATGGATTGGTAGGTTGCACAAATTTTAAAATTTGAACGCATTTGTCTTTGTTTGCGAAATAGGGAGGGAAATATAAATGTTATCAATGTATCTGTTGAAAGGAGCGTTACATGCGTCCGTTGAAGTAATGTTATCATTGTATTCGTTGAAAGGAACGTTATATGTCTCCCTTGAAAGCAATGTTATATATTATTTAATCACGAATGTAGGTGGTATAAAGAAAGATATTCATTCAGGAAATTTCATATGGTGTCTGAGTCTAACTCTGTGAATGTCTTATCCTTAATCCTGAGTGTATGCCGGTGTCAAGCTGGTCACTTCGTATGACGGGGAAATTCGGTCATCCAATGCTGGAAGGGCGGTCGAGTGCGCTCTCTCTGTAATGGCTTATTTCAATTTCAGGTACATGTTATTTTAATATATTTGCACTCTTCTCTGTTTTCTTCAGGTACAATAGTGGGGGCCCAAGTGGAATTGACAGGTGGTAACCAATATCCATGTGGATTATTCCTCCCCTCTTAGGAAGCAATGGTCCCCATTACGTTGAGTTCCTCCATGATATGAGGAAACTTTTGCTGAACTTTGTCCCTGGTGAGCCACTTGCCCTGGTGAAGGAGTTGGCCTGCTTTAACAACTCGATATAGTTGGTCCTTCTGCTGGTAAGTGTGCTTGATCTATGTGTCAATGATCCAATCAATTTCAGCTTGTTCCATACAATATGGATTTAACTCTATTGGTGTGAGATGTTCTGCAATGTCGGATATGTCTAGTAATGGTGGAAAGTATGGTCGAAGGCAGTCCACATTGAACACTAGGTGTAGGCCAAGGAATGGGGGAATGTTGAGCTCAAATGCATTATCTCCCACAACCTTGGTAATGGTGTAAGGACCATATCAGAGTGGTTTGAGTTTCTGATAGGCTTCGGTAAGGTGTTCCTTTTGCAAATGCAACCAGACTTTGTCACCCACCTGAAGCTTGTGTGGCACCTGATGTTGATCATGTCACTACTTGTACTTCGCATTTGATTTCTCTAGAATTTCATGGACCAGTTGGTGAATATGTTGGATGTGCTCAATGAATTTGTTTTCCTTATTAGTTTCAGATTGGACATGAGCCAAATCTTCCTGAGTAGCTGCAAATGGCATTACAACATCAATGGGACATAGTGGCTGGAACCCCAAGCCCACCTGAAAAGGGTTGTGGCCAATCAAGCTATGGAGAGCCCGTTATAGCTATGCTAAACGTAAGGGAGGCTCTCATCCCATGTGTGTGGATTCTTTGAGTTGTACATGCACAGAAAGTGTACAATCATCCTATTGACAACCTCTGTCTCGCCATTAGTTTGGGGATGGAAGGTTGTGGACTTAGTGAGTTTGGTGTCCAGCATTGACCAGAGACTGGACCAAAATGTACTAAGGAACTTGATATCCTGATCTGAGATGGTAGACTATGAGATCCCAAAGTTTACCCACACTCGTTCAAAGAAGAGTTTAGCAGTGGCTTCTACTATGATATTCTACTTGCAAGCCACCATAATGGCCATCTTTGAGAACCAGTTGACAACCACAAAAACGCAGTTGTTTCCATGCTTAGTAGAAGGAAGGCCCAGCATGTAATCCATGAGATGGATTCCCAAAGTTGACTAGGGGTAGGCAACGGAGTATAGAGGCCTTGCTTCCTAATGGTTTGTTTGGCAATGGTGCAGGCAGTACAGGATCTGATGTATTTTCTGACATCCTATCGAAGATTCGGCCAATAATTAAAATATAAAAAATAATTAAAATATGATATAAATTTTTTTGTACATCATATGCCCAACTTATAACTGAAGAATAAGTATTTGATGTCGTCTCCCACCTTTAGTTTCTTGTGGAGGCTTCCTAGATGCAGATGAGCCTTCCAAACCCTTCTGTTTGGTTCCTCTTGGATTGTCAGATGCAGATGAAGCTTCCAAACCCTTCTGTTTGGTTCCTCCTAGATTGTTAGTGGAATTTGCATGAATAGTATGAGTAACTCCACCTACCTTAAGCTTCACCTTTGTTAACTGAACCTCTTGAGAAGGCGGATCATCTTGCTATAGCACTGATTTATCCAAAGACTTCATATCAGCATACCTGTTACGAGAGGCTCTTCCATCAATCGATGTTTTGACTTGTCCCCCATTCTGACCTTTGCTAGTTGATTTTGATAGTGCTATGTGATGACTATCCATAGTCCGCCCTTTTGCCCTCCTACCTCCATGTGTCATTCCACTATGCCTAGAGTCCATTACTCCTTTTAGTTGACTCAGATTGTGGGAATCTGAGGATCTTCTCTCCAGCACTTTGTGCCAATCAGAATTATGCCAGTCCCTCGAAGACCCACATGACTAGGGCCTTGGCAGCCTTCGATGCTTTTCACATTTCCCTGCACATATCGATCCCTATTCCTATCCTGGTCCCTTTCACGATCATGATCCAATATGTCGTGACTACCATTCCCCTCATAAGAATCCTCCCTATCCATCCCACCATCACGAAACCACTTCGAGCGATCTAAATCATCGTAGTGTCACTTCCGCTTGAATGCTTCACCAAATCTGCCCCTTTCCTTCTTGGCCTTCTCCCTAGTCAAATACTCCTTGGAATCCCTCTCATAATGAAACCCATCCCTGTGACTTTTCTCCCTGAAATACTTCTCAGGCCTCTTACTCCGCTCATAATCTTGAGGCTTGGAATCCCTCTATCATACTTCTGGTCATGATTCCTATCATTATCTGGGCTCCTGTCGCAATACTTGCCATTATGGTCTGTAGCATCCCTCCGAACCCTCTTCATTTCATCCCTCTCGGGTACCCAGTCATCATCTTCACCATCCATTTTGTGACTAGTTGAGTTATTACTTTTACCCAAATCATCCTTCCCGGTCTCAAATTTACCCTTGCTATTACTACTCCTTGGCATTCTCTTGTAATCATCACCATGAGAATGAGGATTAGAATACTTACCACATTCTTCGTTCAAACCCTTATCAACATTTCCAGCACATCAAGGACTTGAGGGTGGGGAATTTGATGACGACGAATGCTCGTACTCATTGAGAAGCATTGCATGGGATCAACCCGATCTGTGCTTCCTTACCGAAAATGCCTGTGGCTTCCTCACGTCTTTAATGCCATCATAGTCCAGCTGCTCGACCCTCTCCATGCCTGCACCCTCTGCAACAAAATCCTTGAGAAAAAATCTCAAAAACCCAACAACAAAACCCTCATATACTCCACGAACCCTTGACCAATATCTGCAGCAAAATCCTTTAGAAAAAAACCTCAAAGACCCAGCTTCCTCCTTTGTCAGGGTTCTTTCAGAGATGACTTAAAGGATGCCATGAGTTCTATGCTCAAATTTATGTCAAATACTGGGGCTCCCTTCATGGAAAATGTGTATCCATGCTTCAACTACTTCGACGATAGAAGCATTTCTTTGGATTATGCACTGTTTAAGTCCATGGCTCTGGTGGTGCAAGACGTAGGTCGTTGTTATTGCAACTTATTTGAAGCCATGGTGGATTCTATTTTGTCCGCAATTGAATACTTCGATAATTAAAGGCAAATATATATATTCTAAAAACAAAAATGTAAACTAAAAAAAGAAACGTCTCAACTGAAGAAAAGAAAAGCAAGTCTATGCCTGCTTTTTAATTATACCTGCATTTTATGGATTGGTAGGTTACACAAATTTTAAAATTTGAACGCATTTGTCTTTGTTTGCGAAATAGGGAGGGAAATATAAACGTTATCAATGTATCCGTTGAAAGGAGCGTTACATGCGTCAATGTTATCATTGTATTCGTTGAAAGGAACGTTATATGTCTCCCTTGAAAGCAATGTTATATATTATTTAATCACGAATGTAGGTGGTATAAAGAAAGATATTCATTCAGGAAATTTCATATGGTGTCTGAGTCTAACTCTGTGAATGTCTTATCCTTAATCCTGAGTGTATGCCGGTGTCAAGCTGGTCACTTCGGATGACGGGGAAATTCGGTCATCCAATGCTGGAAGGGCGGTCGAGTGTGCTCTCTCTGTAATGGCTTATTTCAATTTCAGGTACATGTTATTTTAATATATTTGCACTCTGCTCCATTTTTCTTCCTTGTCATTTCAGCGATCCCACCCATGTGAGTCTTATTATTTCATTTTCCTTCTGCTGGTTTGATTCTTTTATGGTTTCTTTCTCAATCGGTCAAATTTATTTGCACTCTGCTTTTCTCTGTTCTTTTCAATTCATTTCAGCCATTGAAATGCATGTCTATGTCTATCGAATCTAGTGCAAGGCATTTCTTCCATTTCTGTCACAATTATTTCAGAGAGATCGCTTCCATTCTTTTATGTGATGAATAGTAACCTCCATGGGATTCGATACTCTCAGAGCAACCTCAATCCATTCATTTCAGTTTGATCATTTTATTTTCCTTCTGCTTTTGTCTCCTCTAATAGATTTAATAGTTTCTTTTTAATTCATTTCTACCATTGTATCTCGAATCTTATATTGCAGGACATTTCTTTCATTTCGCTGAAAATTATTCAAGTGATCCATTATTCCACTGTTTTATGTTGCAGGGCATTTCGCTGAAAATTATTCAAGTGATAGAAATGGATAGAAATAGAACCTACATGGGACTCGAACACTACAACAAATTCAATCACAGTTCCACTTCTCCGGCAGGATTTGTCAGGTGAGTTTAAGTAAATTGGGTTTTGGTAGAGAACCCTTTCAACATGAGAGTCATACAGGAGTATATCGTGTTATCAGACGTAATTTCAATTTTTTCATAAATTATAAATAGCTATTATTTAAGTGCTGAAAATAATTTTAATTTTCTTCGTTTAGCACTTTCTCCATTAGCGGGAGCAAATACAAAGGAGGCGTTTATTCATTTTAATATGGTACAAACCCTTTCCCTAAAATTTGTGCATTTAAAAACTGACAGACATTTCAATAAAATTGCTGTCATGCAGCAATCGCAATCATTCTTCTGCCCATTCGAAAGATTGAATGGACATCTAGAGAAACTATCGATTTGGTTTTCGAACTTGCCAGATTAGGGTTCCTCGTAAGATTACAGTTTCAAACTTAGGATGCAGTCGGAAATAATTTCAAGCTTTTTATAAATTGTAAAATAACTTTTGTGAATTAGAAAAATAACTTTATGAACTTCTATATTTATTTATTTAAAATAATTAAAGTAAATTATATCATAATAAAAAAAGGTCGAAACTTCTGCAAAGAAAAAAATGAACGGAATTATGTTAACCGTTGAGAGTTCTCTCCATTATGAATATTTTTGAATTTTAATTTCTTGTGAATGTGTAAAGTTTTTGTAGTTTAATTTTATTTAAATTAGTCTATTTGATGTGTATGTCGGTGTGAGTTCTTTTTTGAAATATTGGTTAATTTTAATTTTATGGGAATGTTATGGCATTGTAATGTAGTTTTATTTTATATATATAGATTTATATATTATTTGTGTGAGTTTAATTGAATATTAGTTAATTTCATCAAATGGCTGTGTAGTTTAGTTTATAATTTAAATTAATTTTTAGTTTTTGTAGTTTTTCTCTCAATTTAATTGAATATGTGTTAATTTTAATTTTATGACAATGTCGTAGTTTGGTATGAATATTTTTCGGCACTTGTCTTTCTCAAAATCAATTTTTTAGATTTGTTTTCATATTATTATTATGGTAAAGGTTAATGTATTTTGGATTTGGTTTTTAGTTTATTTATTTTTTCTAGGTGATTTTTAAAATTTACATAATTAATAAGTTGCTTACATTATATTTTATTAATAGTATAATGTATTAGGGTATATTCATTTTATTAAAATAAAATAATCTCTTTTTTTTTTTTAATTACGCCGTAAGGTGTTTCCCTCTGAAATCAACTCTCCTCCCTGCTTACCTGTCCTCCTATAAGCCACACGATTATATGTTAGACGATTGCAACAATTTCAGCCGTTGATTCAAAAGAATACCAAACGATTTGGGCGTTTCACCGTTTCATTTGACATCGGGTCGAATAGTTCATATGCGGCAGAAGCATAAACACATTACCTATCTTTTACAGTCGTTCGTTTGGACAATCCCTCTGTCAATGAAGATGAGATCTCTGCAACCCTACGTTGTGGCTTCTTCTGCAACCCCCACCGTGTGTTTCAACTGTCGCCCTCCTGTTGCAGAACGGCTATGGTTGTGCCAGGGTATCATGGACGAGATGAGTTTTCAGCTCTACCACTCCTTCACAAGTATTACCCCTTTTCGGGATCCTTTCATGATGATTTGATTGTGGTTGCCTTTTATTTCCTACTTCTAATGCCTCTTATGGTTCTTGTTATAGGTAGCTCCATGTGGCTCCTCTCTAGCCGCGCACTTGGAGTTCTCATAGCATGACGAATACTACCTCGGACACATTGTTTTTCCAGATCGGTTCTTTTGCACATTCCTCTCCTTCCACGACTGCCTTTCCTCAATGGTTAGATTGGGAAACCTCCAGCGATTCTTAGACTCCTTTTATAATTTTCCTTTCTGGAAGTTGTTAGTTGTTAATTTTGGTGGCCACTGTTAGTGAGGTTTTGTAATTTAAGATTAAAGAGACTAGAGCTCTCGGTACGTTTCATTGCATGTAGCGTGCTTAAGATCCTACCAATTCTGGAATCTCGGTTCCATGTTCACATTTCCTCTTTTCCTTCTGTAATGTTTTGATTGTTACAATTTATATAAATTTTCTCTGAAACAGTCTCCCTAATGGAGTTATTCTGTGTAATGTTTAATTGTTCTTATGCGTACAGTGTGTAATTATGAATTCATGTGGGTGTACCTGTTATGTTGCACTAGTGATTTGGTGATATTTCCTTTGCGAATTGTTGTCCATCTTACTAGAAATATGGATGCATTTTGTTTTCATGTATACGCTATGAATTGAATATTAGATACTGTTATATGGGCGCATTAAACATATAATATACTTGATTCTTGTATGGGTTAACCACACAGGTATGTGCTCTTATTGATCTCGTTGAGAGATAGAAAGAATATATCTTTACTTTCGAATTTGTTTGTCTTAAGTAGACATTAGCTTATGCATATCTCTTGTCAAATTAGAGCTAGGATTATATGTTAGGTTTAGACTGGTTTTTTGAAGTGAATTTTCGTATTTGGTTATCTGGAAAGATGGGATTTGAACAACATAGTCTTCACTTGTAATTCTTTTTTATTAATTTCATTTATGGGTATGCAAGCAAGTTTATAGTTAATTCTCTTAATTACGCCTTACGGTGTTTTTACACCGTAAGGCGTTTGTCTCTTAAATCAACTCTCCTCTCTGCCTACCTGTCATCTTGTAAGCCACACGATTATATGTTAGACGATTGCAACAATTTCAACCATTGATTCAAAGGGGTTGCCCAAATGGTTTGGGCGTTTCATTTGGCATCGGGTTGAATAGTTTCATATGCGGCAGAACTATGCGGCAAAAGCATAAACACATTACCTATCTTTTACAGGGCCTTAAGAGTTTCATCAGCACCACTTACGGTAAACGCACCACCCTCTTCCAGGTTCAGGACCTTGACGACACCGTCCTCTACCAACAGCGCATAGCGCCTCGATCGAACCTCTAAACCCGCAGGTTTATCGCTCAAATCAAGAGTAACACCCAATGCTTTGGTGAATTCTTGATTTCCATCGGCCAGCAGGAGGATCTTATCACCTACATTCAGATTCTGACCCCAGGCCCTCATAACAAAAGCATCGTTTACAGAAATGCAGGCAATTGTGTCAACCCTTTGGCCTTCAGCTCATCGGCTTTCTCCACAAATCGTGGCAGATGTTTTTGAGAGCAAGTGGGTGTGAAGGCACCGGGAACGGCCAACAAAACCACTTTCTGCCCCTTGGTTAACTCTGAGACTTTTATTGTTTGAATCTCGCCCTCTTTGTCAAAATATGCTAGAGTAGCCTCCGGCAGCTTCTTCCCCACTGAAATAGTTGCTCTGATTGACTGTAAAGTTGTTGATGACCGAACAAATGTTGATTTGACAGGATTTATTGTGTGGGGTTTGGGGCCAGGAACCAGAAATGAAGAACCCTTCAAAACCCTTGAAGGATTCTTCAATGCAATAATAGGAGGGTGCAATGTGGGTTTCATAAACGAATAACAAATGGGCATAGAAGGCACCTTGCATGAAAAAGATTTATGCGAGTATAAAGTACAGAAGGGAACATCCAGAAGTTGTCCATAATGATTTCTTCATTGCCTATCTTTTACAGGGCCTTAATTGTTTCATCAGCACCACTTACAGTAAACGCACCGCCCTCTTCCAGGTTCAAGACCTTGACGACACCGTCCTCTGCCAAAAATGCATAGCGCCTCGATCGAACCCCTAAACCTATAGGTTTATCGCTCAAATCAAGAGTAACACCCAATGCTTTGGTGAATTCTTGATTTCCATCGGCCAACAGGAGGATCTTATCACCTACATTTAGATTCTGACCCTAGGCCCTCATAACAAAAGCATCGTTTACAGAAACACAGGCAATTGTGTCAACCCCTTTGGCCTTCAGCTCGTCAGCTTTCTCCAAAACTCCTGGCAGATGTTTCTGAGAGCAAGTGGGTGTGAAGGCACCAGGAACGGCCAACATAAGCACTTTCTTCCCTTTGTTAACTCTGAGACTTTTATTGTTTGAATCTCACCCTCTTTGTCAAAATATGTCAGAGTAGCCTCCGACAGCTTCTCCCCCACTGAAATAGTTGCTCTGATTGACTGTAAAGTTGTTGATGACCGAACAAATGTTGATTTGACAGGATTTATTGTGTGGGGTTTGGGGCCAGGAGCCAGAAATGAAGAACCCTTCAAAACCCTTGAAGGATTCTTCAATGCAATAATAGGAGGGCGCAATGTGGTTTTCATAAACGAATAACAAATGGGCGTAGAAGGCACCTTGCATGAAAAAGATTTATGCGAGTATAAAGTACAAAAGGGAGCATCCAGAAGTTGTCCATAATGATTTCTTAGGAGAACTCTTGAAAGAAGACTTGCATTCAAAAGAAATTATAGCAGATTTTGTATTGTTCCTGCTCTTCGCTGGTCACGAGACCTCAACCTCAACGATGGCATTTGCTATCAAATTTCTCACGGACTGTCCCCAGGCACTTTGGGCGCTGAAGGTGTGTCAATGTATTATAAATAAAAGCATCTCATATTTCGAATTGGTATTGGTATTCTAAATAAAAGCATTTCATATCTTGGACTTCACTGATCGTGGAATATGCACCACACAGGCGGAACACAATGCTCTCTTAAACAGAAAGGGGAGTCCAAGAAACCAAAACCTCACTTGGGATGACTACTGTCACTGAAATTCACCCAATGTGTATGTAATTAGTTACTGCTTTCATGACAAACCATACGATTTCTGTTTGGTGATAGGTTGTTAGAATTTTTTTATCCTCATTACAAATTTTGTAACATATGTTTATATATATAAATGAATTCATGAAGATCATTTAAAATTTCCCCGTAGCTTCTATCAATTCGTAGATTCTATCAACTTTGACATGAATACAGTTGCCCAAATCTATCTCATGTACACAACATACTGTGCTGACTACGAAAAATGCAGAATTTATAGGATTCTGTTATACAAAATAAAACACATGTATGCTTTGGGAATTTGATTTTCTGGTAAAATTCTGATTTGAAGGTAATTTTGTTCTCTCGTTCTCTAAGAATTGGGAGATTTGTAGATCATGCATTGTGGGTGAAAAACACAGAAATTCAACGATTGAGTGAAACTAAATTATGCAACTTGCACCATGTTGTGGGGAGCTAAGTCAAGGGTTCGATGAAACCTTCAGGTTTGGAATTTGGCGAACCTGAAAAAATTCGAAATTCAGTGGTAATGCTTGGTACTAGTGGTAATGCTTCTCGGGACAAGGGTTTCGAAGCTTCTATATCTTAAATGGCTAAACAAGATAGCTTCTATATCTTAAATGGCTAAGCAAGATTTGTTAGACCTTTGGATTTTAGTATATGAAACCATTTATACTTATGTTAGATCACTAATTGGCTCCCTTATGTAGCAACGTTCTTGGATCATATGCCCATTTTATATGGAATGTCTACTAAGTGGTTCTAGTTAATGGGGCATTGATTTGAGTGTTTAATATATTTTTATTCTTTATGAAAGTATTTTTTTTCTCTATTTGCTTTTTTCAATTTATCCCTTACGGCGTTTCCTTTGCAACATCTGGTGCAAATGCTAGTTTAGTTTATGGGAAAGAAATAGTTCTCCCAACTCATCTAGCAATTCCTTCTTTAGCCTTAGTTCAATTTATTGAAGAATCATCTTCTTCATCTTTGCAACTAAGACAATTGCAGATCCTTAAGCTAGAAGAGCAACGAGAACAGACCAAAATTACCCATGCACATCATCAAGCATTAGTAAAGGCTTCTTTCGATTCAAACATGGTATCTAAGAAGTATTTTTAAATTGGAGATTTAGTATTGAAATGGGATAAGGCTCACGAAGAAAAAGGCAAACATTCTAAATTCCAACGGATGTGGCTTGGACCATTCCAAATTGTTGAAATCATAGGTCCATCGACTTTCATGTTGCAAGATTTAGCAGGGAAAAGAGAATCTTTACCTGTTAATGGGCATTTTTTTTTTTTTTTTCTCGCTTGTATAAATGGAACTAATTTGAAAAATTAATCATTATTATTGAAAAATATAGTCAAGTTCTATAAGCTTGAAAATTTTACTTGTTTCAACCTTACAATTTTTTATTAAAAACAACCTTTAGTGGGAATTTTTTTTATATCGGTCATAAAAAGCATCAATAACAAAATGAAGGTTCTCTGTAGAAAAGTTGTCTTCAAAAACTCTATGATTGTCATCCAGAGCTATTCTTAAGGAACCAATAACTTTCTCCCCACTTAGGGAATTACAAGTTTCAAAGAGTAATCCACCTATGCACTATAAACTTAAAGAATAAGAGGTGTCATCAAGAGCCGGCTTATCATGATGATAAATATTATAACTAGCTGACATTGCCAAGTTGCATACCAAAACAGAGCAATGACTCAAGATTGTTGCAATCAAAAGGCAAGGGTTCTCATCACGAGCCAACTTGTTCAGTAAAGCTATAAATCAAGTGAATGGCACTGTCAAAATTTGGCCACCAAACCAAGATATTGTTCTTTAAGAATTAAAAGAAAATGAAAGCAATAAGTGTGAATGTGGATTTATCTTTGAAAATTGTATACTTATTGAAGTAGGATACTGTATCATTGCTAGGTAACAGGTAACCCTGTCGAGGCTATAAATGCCTGCTAGCAGCAGAGGCTCTACCTACAACAAATGAGCATACTTAAAACCGATCTACAAAGATGTCTTTGTTTTTATCCTCATAAACCAAGTAGTGACTGATGTAAATGCAATGACTAGCTTTCGGAAGAAAATAATCAAAATTAGCACGGAAGGAACAAACTATTGTTAATGGCAAAGAGAATTATGCACTTTATATTTCTGTAATAAAGTTTGATTTTCCAGAAAACTTTTCTGTTTTGGAATTTTTAGAAAATTCAAAAGATAATCAGAGATAACTGGTTCTTTCTAGTGAATCACCAATTGTTGTGGCCAGCAACAACCCCCCTTTTTTATTTAGTATTAGTAATAACACTAAATAAATGGGGACCCTTCTAAAATAAAAAACTAGCACTTAGAATTCCATTTTAATAAAACACATTATCATAAACTTAAGATTCTTATCTTTCCTTGCTTTGTGCACATTTAAATTTAAGTATTAAAGCTTCCCTATAAAGAATTACAACGTTACCATAAAAGCTAGGAAAAACATCCACAAACGCAAAGTCTTAAGTATTATGAAAAAGTATCAAATAAAATCGTTCTCTTAATGATGAACATTGCATCACAAAAGGGTAATGGAGGGCATCATATATAAAGAAATTGTCGGAATTGCGAAAATGCGATGATGTGAGATCGCGAGCCACATAGATTCATTGCATATCGCAGATCCCATATATCGCAGCGCCACCTAAGATAAAACATCCCGATATTGCGCAATGTGATAAAGCATCTCGCAGTCGCATAATGAAGCAAATGATTGTTAACGAAAAAGGATTAGCGATATTGCGATCTGCAATATTGCAAAGCAAATCACAAAATCGCTTTATCGCAGATCAAAAGGGCTCATAGTTCAATGAAATATTTCTCGTCATCCGAATCTACTGAGTTATGGACATTAATGTCAACTTGGTGGTTTATTGATGGTTATTTATGAGAAATGATTTAGATATGAGCAAAAGGGTTATTTCACACAAGGTGATATATTTGATGTGATTTTAAAATTAAGAGCTTTCCCGTCACCTTATTATTTACCATCATTCGTTATCTTTCTTATTGTGTCTTAGTTCTCTACTTGTGAACTTACATGAGCGGTACGCAGAACAATACACAAAGTAGTGCACAAAACGTGATGGGGAAGCAAGGAAAATCTCCGATATCTGAAAAATCAGAGATGACTCCATTATTCACGGACACCACCTATACCAAAGAAGTAGGGATATCTACTTGGGAAGGCATGTATAGACTGCTGGAGGAAGAAAACCCAAGAGTCGTGGAGGTTACAGCTACGACAAATGGACGCAGGTCATACGAAGCATCACTTACAGAGCTTGCATGCTCATTCCTGCACTGTATCGCAGCAAGGCCAAAAGTACTTCCCTATACAGATATGGTCAAATGGGTGATAGACCATGTTGAGATAACAGACAGGAAATTCAAGACGCGGAACCAAGAAGTTATAAGGTCATTTACCCCATAGAATTTAAGATACATGTATCATTTCCCAGAGCCGTAGGCTAGCTATAACAAACAGTTCGTGGAGAAATTCGCCAAGGAGAATGAAGATTTGGCGGAATGCACCAAAAGCTGGTCAGCGAAGGAAGAGCCATTAAAGAAGGAAAAAAATGGTATGTACAACACTGGTTCCCTCTCTTCTCCGTATTGTTTCACTGCTGCAATGTTATGTAGGCTATTCGGAAAACCTGATATCAATAAGTTTTCATCCAAGTGGATACCCCTATTGGATGTGGCCACCAACGCCACTATAATGGACTAGGCCCAAATATTGTCTGATAACTTAGCCTCTGCTATTTGGAATTATCGGACTAAAAGGAGTTTTTCTCAGAGGTTTTATCCTCCCTTCTTTCTAGCTGCCTATGTCATGGATGCTATCTATTTTGTTTCTAAATTTTCTCTCATGGGTTGGAAATGGATGGTACAGAATCCCTTACCCATTCTAGTCTACCATAAGGAACTGTGGGATTCTAAGTTCACCCCATATTTTTATAAAATCTACCATGGAGTTATGCCACCCATTCTCAAGATGTTGTATAATACAGATGCTCCAAAGTTTTCTCTTGAAGCTGAAATTGATATTCTCCCTGTGGGAAGATGGTTCAGAAAAGAATTTTTCACTTATATCAGAGTATTCGGAAGCATTGCCTCTCCTCATATACTTCCCTTATTTGTTCTTGAAAAATGATGGTTTGAGAAATAGCCTACCAAACTTGTGGGGTTTGGGGAATGAGCAGAGAACTTAAGGACACGAAAAAGGCAATCTGGATGCAATTCCCTATGGGCTGTGGAGCTTTTGCATTGTTTGATCTAGGTCATGCTTTCAAGGAAGTAAACAACATGTTGAGTCTACGATTACCTAAGTTCCCAGGGAGACAGTTTGATCCCTTTTATGTGATAAATAATTTTACCATGACAGTTAAAATAAAGGTGTTCACTAAGGAAGATGATCTCTTCGACATTGTTTTCTAGCAGAAGAGCACACTCAGAGACATCTTACACATGGCCCAAATCTAGTTTGGCCCAACATAACTCCAAGAGTTTAAACTCTATAGAAAACGAAGATTGGAAAATGTCCCATTGGACAAATTGTGTGTAGAACCAATGAGGGAATCCACTCCCAGCATTAGCATGAGTGGAAGCTCGGGGCAAGACAAGTCTAAATCTAAGTCTGAAAGAGAATCTCTAGAAAGTTCTAGACGGTCAAAGAGAAATCACAACAAGAGTGAAGGATCAGTCAGGGAAACTGCCCAATCCAAGGAGAATCCTGAGCAACAAGTGTTGTTGCCAAAACAGGTGGAAATTCCTGCTCCCCTCATCCATCCAACAAAGCCATTAAGAACAAAGCTAGAGAAAGAATGGGAAAACTTTAATGAATTGATCAACATGGAGGAGCAAAACTTAGAGACACCAAAGAATCCAGCACAGACAACCACAGAAATGGTGATTGAAATAGTTGTTAATGCTCCAGAAACTAAGCACATTCCCATAGCTCGGCCAGCTGAAATTATACTAAAGATAGAGGAAATCCTTCCTCTAGATGTGTTTTAGAGTCCGCAGCACAAAGCGGTGGTCAGGAGATAGAGAAAGAAGCGAAAACTAGACAACATGCTCTCACCTTAAGCAGAGCCGTTGGATGTCCTTTGGCAAGACCCTAGCACTGATCCGATAGAAAACCTGGCTAGATTATCCCAAAACGCAGGAGCTTATGCTTCTGCTACTATTGACAAAGCATCCAAAGTTCAACTATTTCTTAAAGATAAAGAGGATAAAATCATATTTTTGCAGCAACAGTTACAGCAGGCCAGCGTTAGCCGGGAAGCAAAAGAAAAATTGGTAAAGTTATAACAGGACTTCCAGCAAATGCAGCTGGGTTATCAAAGTAGTCTGGCCGAAAAAGAACAGCATTTACAAGTCACGTTAGAAATGCACAAATATGACCCTAAAGTCGTAGAATTTGTCACAGAAGCCCTTGACTGAATGATCAACTCTTGCAACAACTAGAAACACTTTGCCAAAAAATATCGCAATGGAACTCTCATTGCGAAATGAGTGACAATATCACAAGTCAAGTCATAGATTTGCGACTTGATTATCATTTAATTTATAGGAAATTTTCTAACTATTTTAATTGGCAAGAATTAGAGGAAGGAAAGAAAGCAGGGTTGCCCAAGGTCAATGAATCCCATAAAGAAATGTTGTTTAATAAATGGGATGCACAGATCAAAAAAACAGAATAGGCAGCAGAAGAAGTAGTGACAACAACAAGCAATATCATTGACTGTGTCAATGAAAATCTGCACAGAGCCAACCTAATATCGGAAACCGCTCTAGGATTTCTCCCAAAAATGTAGCAACTACAAACAATTTGGATACATAAAGCTGAAGAAAAGGCAGAGTCAATAGAAAAGTTAACTAAGTTAAAATGGGACACTTACTGGCAATATTTGGTGAAACCACATAGTCAATGTATGACTCTGAGGTGCCTTACAAATTCCACCAAGAAGATAGTGCCAACGCTTGCTGATTTCGTTTTCATAGGACAATTAAAATTAGAGGTCGGCCAATCGACACTCCTGAAGCCAATGCTGACTACTTACGAATTAAGAGAACAGATGCATAGTTGATCTTTAGATACAGTTTTAGTTTAATTTCAATTTATTTTTGCTTTAGATGAGGATGGTCATTTAAACCTACTCGTATATTTTTGTAATAACTATTTTTAGTCTTTAATTAGTAGTATTTAAACCATTCTCATGTATTTAAAGCAGGGTCCAAAAATTTATCAAAAACAGTTCTTCAGAACATGCACTTTTGCCCCGCTGAGGAGGTTTTGATAAATGAATGGAACGAGATTTATTTATATCTGTGTTTAATGTCTGCTACTGAAATGCACTTCTGTACTCTTAATAGATATTGAATTATGAGAAGATAAATATATATTTATGAAGCTCATGAGTAGGACTTATTATCAGTGGTACTTTTATCTCTTAATGATTTTTGCTTATGCGTCAAGTGATATGTTATTTTTAGTTGTTAATATATGAAGGCCTGAATGTTCAGTTATCATTTTTACACTTTTGTACGGTGGTAACTATTCTTTTTATGCTGAGTGTATGAATAACTTATTATGCGATATGCTTAATTGTTTCGGCTAATTTGTTATACGAAAAAATTTACTTTTAATGGATTCTTTTCTCGTAGCAATTGAATAATCTTTATTACCGATTGTTGTTAGAAACTATTTTAGATCACATAAGTGAAGAGTTAATCCCAGGATAGTTTTTTTAGAATTAGATGTTTCCATTCATTAGAATAAAATTGCATGTGTTAGATTATATTTAGATTAAAAATATTCTCTTTAGAAACTTTTAATAAGGAAAACATCAACCCTTAGCATCATCACAAACAAATTGGGAAACTGGTCCCATTACCCCCAGTCGGAGCCACTATCCCAAATGGAAAAGGAGTTGCTTTCAAGGTCCGAACTGGGTGGTTATCCCCCTTGTTGTTGACCTGATTTTCAAGGCTTCAACACACGACAACAGACTACTCCATACACACTGGAGCAAAATGGAGTTGTAGAAAGAATGAACAATATGTTCATGGAAAGGGCAAGAAGCATGCTCAGCGGTGTCGAGTTAGGACACGAATTATGGGCAGAGGCGGTGAAGACTCCATGTTACCTGGTCAACAAATCACCTTCATCAGCGTTGGAGGAGAAGACTCTGCAAGAGGTATGGACTGGTAAGAAGCCCTCTCTTTCACATATGAGGGTATTTGGATGTGATGCATATGCACATGTTCCAAAGGAGAAAAGAACAAAGTTGGATAGTAAATCTGAAAAGTGCATATTTATTGGGTATAAAAATGGTTTAAAAGGTTATAAGCTTTGGAACCCAGTAACAAGGAAGGTTATGTATAGCCAAGGTGTGGTGTTTAGAGAACTGAAAGATGATATTAAACATGAAGTCCTACCAAATGAACTTGAGAAGATAGAGTTTGAGCTAAAGGAGGAAGAATCAAACTCTATAGTAGAAGAGGAATCAGAATATGAAGAGCCACAAACTCCGGCTATGAGAAGATCAGTTCGAGAAAGAAGGCAACCAGAAAGGTATAGTCCATCTGCTTTCTGTTCAAAATTTTCTATATCTATTACTAATGATGATCCTAGAACTATGAAGGAAGAAATAGATTCAGAGGATGGAAAACTCTGGAAAGAGGCCATGGTTGATGAAATGGCATATTTTCACAAAAATGAGGCTTGGGATCTAGTGGAGTTAACGCTGGAAGGAAACCCATTGACAGATAATGGGTGTTCAAGAAAAAGACAAATGTAGAAGGAAAGGTGGAGAAATACAAAGCTTATTTGGTAGCAAAAGGTTATTCCGAGGTGTCAGGAATTGATTTTGGTGATATTTTTTCTCCAGATTCCAAGGTAGCTTCTATTAGATTACTTTTATCTGTTGTTGTTGCTTTTGATTTTGAGGTAGAACAAATGTATGTGAAGACAACATTTATTCATGGGGATCTGGAAGAGGAGATCTACATGAAGCAACCTTAAGGCTTTGCAGTGAAGGGTAAGAAAGAACTGGTATGCAAGTTAAAAAAGTCTCTGTATCGGTTTAAAAAGTCACCAAAGATGTGGTATTAGAAATTTGATACATTTATACGGGGGCTTGGCTTCACCAGAAGCAAAGCAGATCACTGTGTGTATTTTAAATTAATTGGTGATTGTGTTATTTATCTGGTGTTGTATGTGGATGATATGTTGCTAGTTGGAAATGACAAAGAAATTATCCAAGATTTGAAGGCCAAATTGTCCTCCAAATTCGACATGAAAGATCTTGGTGTTGCAAACTATATTTTGGGCATGGAAATTAAATGAGAGAAAGCTCTAGTTAAACCAGAGGAAGTATGTTGAGACAATAATGCAGAGGTTTAATATTTAGGATAATAAATAGGTGAAGGTTCCTATTCTGTAGGTGTAAATTTATCTGTTGAACAATGTCCAAAGACACAAGAATAGGAAGAGGACATGTCCCATGTTTTGTATGCAAGTGAAATCAGTAGCTTGATGTATGCAATGGTTTGTACTATAACAGACATTGCACATGTAGTGGGAGTATTGATTAGGATTATGTCAAAACCATGGAAGAAGCATTGGACAATAGTGAAGTGGGTTTTTAGGTATTTTCATGGCACTAGTGATTATGGTTTGTGCTACCAAGGAAGAGCAAGATTGGATAGAGTTTTGGAAATTCGTGGCTTTGCTGATGCATATTAGGTTGGAAATATGGATCAGAGAATATCTACAAGTGGGTATTTGTTTAACCTATTTTGAGGTGTATTTAGTTGGAAGCGTAAGAGACAATCTGTAGTGGCACTGCCAACTACAGAGGCAGAATACATGGCAGCCACTCATGCAAGCAAGGAAGCATTTTGGTTGCAAAGATTGTGTTCAAGTCTGGGATTAGTACAATGAGCTATAAGGATAAACTATGACAACCAAAGTGCAGTTTTATTAGAAAAGAACCATGCTTATCATTCAAAGACAAAGCACATTGATGTTCAATATCACTTTTTGAGGGATATTGTAGAAGACAAAATGGTGTTTCTAGTAAAGGTGGACACTTTGAAGAATACTACAAATACATTGACAAAGTCTATGAGCTCTAAGAAGTTCTCTTGCTATAGAGAAATAATGGGCATTGCAAGACTGGATAAATGATTAAGCTCTCCTGTGGCCCACTGTGGAAAGAAAACAACAAGTGGGAGAATGTTGGGTTGTGTTATATTCTTTCCACGACTAGCTCCCCTATTTAAACCAGGGGGTTAGAGGGGGGGAAGAGCCCCCCCTTTGTAGCGCCAGGTGCAACAGGATGGTCACAGGGGGGCGGCAGCCCCCTCTACGGGGTCTGAGGTAGTGCCTCGAGGAATTTTTTTTTTTTGATCCTATATTAGGTGGGTAGACCTACCTATAGTTTTGTGCATGCTTTTCGCACATGGTTTTGGGCACGATGGTTTTCAATCCATGGTATTTTGTAGATCAAGTCAAGGGAACTATGATTATGTTCTAATCCAGGCTTCATAGATTGGGGTTTATGGATGCTTTGACATGTATACATATGTATTATAACATTGAAAGGAACATAATTAAAAATCAATCTGGTAGTCTCGGTTTTTGGATCCAGGGGAAAATCTTTGTGTATATTTGTTTTATGTGTTATGCTCTTGCCATTGTTTATTTTTTGTTTTTAGAATTTGTATGCAGGTAATTTCTGTACGGGGCTAAAACCTACAAATACCACGCAACACAATACATGAGGCATCTACATGCACATGGAATTATTTCTTCCAATCTGAAAATACTAAGATGGGCGCAGTCCCCATCTTGTCTTTTAACACATCAAGACTTTGTTGACACTTCTCATCCCACCAAAATGTCACATAATTCTTTAGCAGTTTCTCCATAGGTGCAATCATCTTGGCATAATACTTGATAAACTTCCTATAGTATCCTGTGTGGCCCGGCATTATGCGCAACCTCTTAACATTCTTAGGAGCTTCTAAGTTCACAATCACTATTATCGTTGCAGGGTCCACCATCAATCCCTACTTGCATACTACATGGCCTAGAAAAAATCCAAAAGGCACACATAATATACATTTTTTCAAGTTCAACGTGATTTGGTATCTATGATATGTATCCAGCATGAGGTGCAAACTTGAAACATGGCACTTTACCAATCTGAACACAGTCTAGTCATCAAAATATACGTCCAAGAATTTATGAACGAACTCTTTGAACGTCGAAATTACAACCCTGGAGAATATTGTGGGCACATTCTTCAATCTGAATGGAATCATTGTATACTAAAAGGAATCCCACTCAGTCGTGAAGGTTGTCTTGTTGCGATCCTCCGACGCGATATTAATATGATGGTATCTGGAGACCCATCAGTGAATGAATAGGCCTCCTGTCCGCCAAAATTCTCCGAAACTTCATCTGCAAATGGTGTTGGGAATGGATCATGCACACATGCATCATTCAACTTTCTTATATCTATGCATATTATGATTTCCCCCTGTTGTTTCTCTTCTTGTACCACCATTAGGCTCACCCAATCAGATTCTTCTACTGGTTCAATAATTCTGACTTCCATCATTTTATCAAGCTCTTTGCACACCTTTTCTTTATACTTCAGATTGAGCTGATAAGGTCTATTCTTGATGGGCTTCGCATTAGGTTTCAAAGTAATTTTCATAATACTCAAATCTCCTACAATACCTTTTAGAGCCGAGAACTTTGTTGGGAATAGATCTTGGTTTTTGCGCAATAGTTTGACCACCTTATCGATTGTATCTTTGTCCCAATAGTCTCTTATCTTCGGGAACTTAGGCTCTGCGTCAGATCCAACATTTACTTGCCAGGTTTTCAAAGGCTCTATTACATCAAAGTTACCTATTCTACAGATCTTCTTCTTCCTCCTTAGTAGTCACATTATAACATTCCAGCGCATGGTGCAACTATGTACTCCAATCTGGCTGAATCCATTCTACTGGTTCCTTAGGCATCCTGAAGATAGAAACTTGTATCTCCTGAAGTTCTTCATCAATGCATTCGAACCCATCCTCAAAGCTGAATGTTAGTAAAAAAAAATCTCTCAAGATTTCCCATTCAACTATCCCATGGCAAAGCTCTATTTCCAAATACTAGTTCATGAGGATTTTATCTAAGGTATGACAAAAGATGTGCACCCATTCTGGTTGTGGCTCAGTTCCCAAAGCTCTACTCCACAGCACCAAATGCTCGTGAGGATCATCCTTCCCACTGTACTTCTCAGTCATCCTGGTATTAGCATATCCAAAACTTAACTTCATCATCCTTTTATATTCCTTCCAACTAGCGAAGTTATCCTTGTGCATACCCCAACAATGGATAGGTGTAGCGCACAATTCCAATTCAAGCGCTTGGAAGTGATGTTCTTTAGGAACTTTCCTTTCAAATTCATCCAAAAAAAGATAAACATCAGTCAAGCCATCATAATGTGGAAGCTTTCTTACCTCAGTTGAGACACACCATAGTGATTTGGTCATCATATTGCATCAGAGCATAGATACTTCGTGCAACGGATTATGCCAATGCTCGAGCTCTTCATCTAAATTTGAGGTACATGAGTTGTCACTATCCCATGCGATCCATCCATCTATGGTGGGATTGATCTGATCTTCATCTCATGTCATGATCTTGTATATCTGATCTATATCATCATCATCCTTGAACAAGTTACGAACAGGTTCAGTATAGTGCGCTCCCTCAGCAAGGTCTAGTGGAACTAGAACTCTTAGCATATTCCTTTCAAAATTCATCTTCAGCGTCTTCAAGTTGATTACCGTGTCCATCTCAAAAGCCCAATCAATTCCTAGTCTCGCAGGATACAGATTGTTGTCATCTACTATCTTTATTACTTCGAAATCCACCAGAGCACTTGCTCCTTCAATATGTACGTCACACCATATAATCGCCCCATCGGAATAATCTTCTGATAATTGGCCATGCGTAGATGTATAGGAGGCCATTGCAACGCAAGTCTCCCCATCCTTTCCCACGTTTTCTTAGGCAACACATTTGCATCTGACCCCAAATCCAAGATTACCTGGTCCAATTCATACTCTCCTATCTGCGTGTTCAACCTCATCTCACGCCCTATCTGCTTCTTATGCTTACCTAGCTTCCTTACAATGTGTTTTTCTAAAGGAAGCTTAATCTTACTCGCACAAATGTCTATTAAATATTTTATTCCTTCTACTTCCTTCTTATCGTGCAGCAAATTCATACATGTCTTTAGAAAAGTGGCTAACAACAAAGGATCTACCTCCTGCGTCATACTAGTTTTCGGTTGTTTCTCTTGACTTCCGGAGGTGGAGGCATCAGTGAAGCTCTTATTTTCTTCCATGAAGGTCTCTTTAGGTTTATTAAGTTCAAATCCTACTTATTCCTCGGAAGCCTTACACATCCAACCTCTAGCCTCAAGCTGCTTTCCCTTGTCTTCTCCTCTGGCCATACCACTTTTTGTCACTATATTTACATTATGATCTTCTTCGTGAGGCTCCTCCCTCATCATATGGATTTTTTGTGTAGGCTGTTGGGTCTGCATCTTCTTTTCTTGCATATTTACTAAAGGATTGGGAAATCTTCTATCACATGGTCGAACTGTCTGCAATATTGACACGATGGATGCGTAGAGTTCTGACAGTCGTGCACAAAATGTCCAACTTTGCTACAGTTATAGAAAATAACTTGTATGTGTCCTCTGCCAGCCCCTCCTCCTCTTCCTCTTCCACGACCTTGGAATCCTCTGCGCTCTGCACCACACCTTTCTCTTAAGGTAAATTTTATGCTTGCATTCAATAGGCAGGGGTCCCATCCATCTGAGTTCATAACTTTGACAATGGCACTCATCATGGCCTACAGACTTGCAGAAATTATAAAACAATTATTGAGGGGTCTATACAAACTTTTCGAGAAGATGGAAATTGTTCATCGCATGTTGTCCCATAACCTGACATATAGCACACCATGGCACTGCTCCTTCACTAGGCCTAGCAGTATTTTCTGGCTTTAGGGGGACAAGCCTCCGTCCCATAAGATAATTCTGATAAACTGGACAATGGTCCTTATCATGACCATGGCCCTTGCATTTCAAGCACCAAACTTTAGTGCACACCTCAGGTTGGGCTTCCTTTCCCTTCTTCAAGCTTTGTAACTCCAAATGCGGGTTTTCCAGCTGCGAGTGAATCTGTTGCACTCCAATGTTTGTATCTTTTATTGGTGAGGCTTCCAACCTCATCATGATCTCTACAACCTCTACTTGAGTTGCAATATTTTTTGTGACAGCGAAAATATTAAGTGTGGTAAGAGCGATACGATATACCAGTCCCAATGCTAGGAATCTGTAATCACCATATTGGCCCGCCTAATGAGGAATTTCAACCTCTGATCGAAATCCCAGAATGACTCAGTTACATTTTGTCGAATTTATTTAAACTCAGTTACTGACTGCGCCTTTGACTTAGGTTTTCTAAACTCTTTATTAAACACCTGCTCAATTTCTACTAATGTTGTGTTCGAGTTATCAGTGTAGTACTTGATTTACCATGTTAATGATTGGTCTTGTAAGGATGTGACCAACTGCGCTTTCTTAATTTTATCATCTGTAATCTATTGTGTTGTCCACACAAGACCTGCAATGAACCAGAATTGTTCAGGGTCTTCACTCCCTACCCCTTTAAAAACTAGCATCTTCATTGAGTTCGCCATGTTGAATGGTGGAGGTGGAGGTGGATGTGGAGGTGAAGGTGTAGGTGTACGTAGTGGAGGTGGAGGTGGAGGTGGAAGCGAAGGTGTAGGTGTATGTGGTGGAGGTGGAGTGGATGGACAAGGTATTCGCAGGATACCCTTCCCAATCAATTGTACCACACCCAGGGGTGTACTTAGGACTATCCCTTCGTCGTCACTCAAAGGGGATCCGATCAATAGACTATACTCAGAGCCTGATTCTCTGTTCCTTTTGAAATGTTTCCCACTTTGCGTAGTTCCAAACATCAAGGTAATGGAATAACCTATTTTTCATATAACAACATCTTAATCCAAGTTTTCAGAGATCATAAGTACTTACCTAATGGTCCCTTGAAGAGCCTGCACTCTGTTCACTGTAACTTCCAGTTATATCAATCGCGAACTCAGACACAAATTCTCCAACTGTTCGGTCAATCCAGTGATCAACGACCCACACAATGTTGTTTTCTGAAGCTTCTAAGTGCCTCGCCAGCTCTAGCGTTCACACAATAGGGCCGTCAAGTCTTCACGTACACTGACTTTCTGCTAATCTAGACAACCACTCGTGCAATTCGCTAGGGAAGAAACATAAAAAGTTCTAAATTTTGTCTGAGTATAGGTATCTACTCAACCATTTCTCCTTAGTTAACCACAAATTTTTGTTCTCCTAAGCCGAAAGCACATGTTCCTTTTGATCGAGCCACTTCTCAATTTCCTTCTTGGTAGGGAACCATTTATTCAACATCACACATTCCTCAGATTGATCCCGGTCTCGGAAACAGAAACATTTGTTGGCTTAAGGGGGCCTGAACCAGGTTCATAGTTATTCACGCCAACCAACAAAACCCTAACTTCTATCCCTTTTGACAAGAACCTGCATAGCGTAGGCTGTAGTCTCACCCGAAGCAGTATTGGGGAATGCTAGAACCAGGTTTCTGCATCCAAAGGCCTGTGTGATGGTCTTACTAAGGTTTTGTTGAAGCCCTAGAATTTCATTGCAACAACATGGGGGATAACCACCCAGTTTGGACCTTAGAAGCAACTCCTTTTCCTTTTGGTATGGTGGCTCTAACTGGGGATAATGGGACTAGTTTCTGAACAAGAATTGATATGATGATGGTGTTGGATTGATAAAAGATATAATGGGAAATGATTTGAATAAAAATGATCTAATTAAATAATAAACACGTGCATCTATCTATTTTAACCTATATCTTAATATATACCCGGGAATAACTCAAATCATGCGATATACAAAGATATCTTAAAGCAAAAGGTAATAAACATCATTCAATTGCTATAAGAGAATAAATCGTTAATGATAATTATTTTGACAAAATAGTTAGGAAAAATAATTGTAGAAAATATATCACATATATCAATTGCTCATGTATTCAATAAGGAATTATAGCAGAAACATTTATAAAAAAGTGCTTTAATGTCAAACTATAACTCAGATCTCATACATAAGACAATATAAGGAAGATTACTACTAATTCATAAACAAAACACAGCCATGAAGATAAAAGTACCAGATATGAAAGGTCCTATTCATGAGGTCAACAATATTGATATGCTTATTTTCAACTAAATATACTCTAAGAGTAGAGAAGTGAAAATTCAGTAGAGTATGCTTCAATCTCTAAGAAAATCAAGATCTTGTTCCAATTATCTCATCAAAATATTCACAAAAGTACAGAAGTGCAATCCTTTGCAAAGTGTTTCTGATAAAATTCTGGACCCTTCTCTAAATGCATGAGAGGGTTTTAAATAATACAAATTATGTATCAAAAAATAGATTATTACATAAAAAGTTGAGGAGGTTTCAAACAACCTTGCTCAGAATAAGTAAAATAAAACTAAAATAGAAAATAAAATGATGACAAGCTTCTTTAAATGGAATGGTCCTATTCAGCCATTCGTTCCTTGAGTTTGCAGATGTCTATATTTAGCTTCACCTGGGGTGGCTGGCCAATTCTAGATCTCAATTGTCCAGTGAATACAATATCAGTGAGAGGTGGCAAAATATTTTGAGCATAATTGGTTAAACAAAATAGAGTCATCCATTGACTGTGTGATTTCACCAAATATTGCCAGTAGGTTTCCCAGTCAAGCTTAGACAGTTGTCTGATTGCCTTTGCATTTGTTTTGGCAGTCTCTTTCCACTGTTTTTCTAACTATTTGATGTCTAGGAGAGCTTATGGCCTGCATTCTCTGATAAGATTGGCAGTGTGAAGGTTTCCGTTTACCGCCTCAATTATATTGTTTGTTGTAATAGTTTCTCTTGTTGCTGCCCTTTTTGTTTGCTTTAACTATATGTCCCAATTTGTGAATAAGATATCCTTGTGGGACTCCTCAATATTTAACAAATCTTCTTTCCTTCCTTCTTCATATCCCTGCCAAGAAATAAAATCTGAAATTCTCTTATTGATCTCTTCATATTCTCATCTTTGATCAATCATTTGATTGGTTAATTTATCACTTGTTTCACAATAGGGATTGATCAATGAGATTCTTTGGCAGAAAATTCTTGCTACTGTGACAACATAGAATTTAATTCAAGTGTCTCTTTAATGAATTCATCTATTTGAGTGTTTTCTTTGAATTTATCCATTATAGCCTGCATTTGGTGAATCTATAATTTCTTCTCTGCAATGTCTGTTTGATGTTGTACTCTCATTTTCTCAAAATCTTGTTGAAGTTGTGCCATCTACATTTCCATTTACGTGTTGGTGCTTTGTCTTTCCCTCTCAAGTTGTTGTTCAAGCAGCTGAACTCTTTCTTCTTTTTCTTTAATCAAAAGTCAAGCTTCTGTTGCCTTATCAATCGTTTCAGTTGCATAGGCGCCTGCAAATTGTGATAGCTTTGTAAGATTTTCTGATGGATTAATGGGGGTGTCTTTCCATGCTACCTCCATTGATTCACTTCCAAGAGTTGTTGATGATGGTACATCCAATTTTCTTTTATTCCTTTGCCTTTTTACTACAACCTTATGTGTTGAGTTGTAGAATATGTCTAGTGGTGGTATTTCCTCAATCTCTAAAACAATTTCTGAAGTTGGGTGTGTCGGGATGATTTCAATATCTTGAGTAGTTATAACTCCTTGTATTTTTGTTTTTGGGTTTATAACTTGCTGAGTGTGTTTTGGAGTCTGAAATCCAAAATGTCCTTCAAGAATGGTCTTTGTTTGGAGATTTTTATTAAATTGCTCCCATTCTTGATCCAGATCAATAACTGTGATCTTTTTTGTTTAAGCCTGTGTGGAGTCTCTATGTGTTCTTCAGTTGAGGCATTTTTGGTTGTTTCTTCAGCATTTTTATCTGTGTCATGTTTAGGGTCTTCCTCAGGGCTTCCTTCCTTATTCTGAGATTGGTGTTCAGAGTCTTCTAAACCTTGAACTGACTTCTCTTAAGATTCCTCATCAGAATTGTGCTTGGAACCTTCCTCCAGGGTTACGCTGGGAGTAGGTTTTCTTATTTCTTCAATTTGTAATAGGTCCAAAGGGACCTTTGTTAGCCTTCTATTTATGTAGAGGTGGAAGCAGTTGAGGTCCGTTGGGTCCAGTTTTATTGATTCTAAATGTAAGACCTATGAAAATGTCTCAGCTTTCTTAAAGAGATCATCAAACTCATCGTCCTCATGAATAAATTATCTGATTTTAATCATAGTAGTGAAGTTTTTGGCAACCTTATTAGGGTCATACTATCTGCCTAACATAGTGGCTAGATTTAGGGATGTGATGTTCTGTATCTCTTTTACGTCGTGTCCAAAATCATGTAATGTGAAAGCACCATATTTCACTGGGAAGGTCGGCTAGATAGACTTCTTTTGTTCTTTAAGAGTTTTGGTTAACCATACCCCACTATTGGGTAGGCAATCTCTCTTGCCAATAATTTATCCGAAACATAATATGGAAGAACATGCAGAGCTCTAATACTCCCAAAAAAATTGATATAAGTAAATAATTCCTCACCAAACCATCTTGCCACTGGCAAGATGTCTGTATTTGCTTCGTCTGATAACCTGGGGGCTTTATTATAAAAATATGGTCTGGTAAATTGGCAACATAACGCCATGAATTTTTTTATAAAAATGGGAGCTAAACTGTGATTCCCACAAAAATTTATGATAAACATGGATGGGAGTAGGATCCTTTAAAGTCCATTTCTAACCCATGTTTGGAAAATGTGAAAAAAAACATATAGCATCCATGACATAAGTACTCATGTAAAAGGGAGGGATAACCTCAGTGGAGATAATTCTATTGCCCCTATATTCTCTAATGACCATAGCCAAATTGTCCAAAAAAATGTTACTCCAGTTCATGATTATTGCATTAACAATCTCATCAATCAATGGAACCCATTCAATAGAAAACTTGGTGGTATCATCTTTTCTAAATAGCCTACATAACATTGCAGCTGCAAAATTATGCAGAGCTGAGATGGATGCAATTGGGTACATACCAGTTTTCTCCCGCCTGAACTTGTTGGAGCCAAACCTCCAATTCTGCATGACGTCCATCGAGTCTTCATTTTTATTGGCAAAATTGTCAATAAATGTTTTATAATAGATCTTCTGTGGCTCTGGGAGATGGTACATTTGGCGTAAATTGTTTGGTTTAAATGACCCCATGAATTCATGCTTGAAATTTCTGAATGTTTTATCCAAAATTTCCATGCTATCAATAATCCATCTTACCATATCCCTGTATGGTAGGATTTTCTACCTTGCAGCTATCCTGTGCAGGAAAGAACATGCTGCTTCAAAATAGGAAGCATTAGAACTTTCCTCGGCATTTGTTGTTGCTTTGGTTTCTAGGACCTTTGGGTCTTCTTCCTCTAGTAAATTATACATTGGCTCCCAAGTTGTAAGCTCACCAAATTTATTTCATGTGGTATCAGAGAAGAGTGGAAGCATCTTTGAATCCTCAGAGGAAGTAGTCTCTGTAGTCTTTTTTCCTTTCTTAGCCATTTTTGTGAGTGTTGTCTCCTTCAAAATTTCCCTGAAATTTGGGTAATGGAGAAAACAAGATAAAAACGTAGAGTGGCAAATACAAATGGAAACACAATAGCACATTAAATTCTAAAATAATGTAAGGATGGAGTTTTTATTTCAAACACGGATAAAAAAAACATATCTATCTTCTCGAGCCATTAAAAGAGTAAATGCAATTAAACCTCGTTAACTATGCATTAATGCCTACTTGTAATTTCCTTCATAACTCATTAGAATATCGCAAGTTTCAAAATTATATTTCAAATTGGTTTGTGTTATGCGGGATATCGATCAAGCGATTGCGATGAATCGCAAAATCGCAATATCGGAAATATCACAAATTGGGAGTATACCAATTTAAAGTTGCATTGATATTTTGGAATTTGCGATGAGAAGCATATTTTTTACTTTATTGAGCATGTTTTATTAAAAAAATGATTATTCCACTGAAAAACTATTTTGTCAAACTTTATTATAACAATCTTTATTGTTCTGTTGGGTTCAGATTTGATCGCATCTTGCAGTTTCTTATGGTTTACATGTTTGCACCCTTTTTAAAAGCTGCAATGCGATTGCGATGAATACTTTAGTATATAAGGAATATATTAAGCCTTAAGTTTTATAAAAATTTCAACGCTTCCTTTGGTCTTTTATCGCATCTCGCAGATTCTGACTAATGACTAATCCTTGTTACGTTGGATCATGTGATTTGCGATGAAGCGAGAATCCCTAGTCATAAAGTGACTTGGCTTGATATATTAGGTTTATTTTTTATTCCGGATGTTTTCAAAAGGGAAGCTTTTATTTGCTGACTTTTTGGAAATTTTTTTAAAGGGTCCCCATTTATTAATACAAATACTAACTATTTATATAACTAAATGAGGGGTTCTTGAACAATACAACAATTGGCGATTCACTGGAAGAGCCAATTATCTCTGATGATTTTGAAATTTCTACAATTTTCAAAATAAAGATAGTTCAGGAAATAAGAATTATATGAAATTTAAGATAAGTAACATTTATCTGAATAAAAAAACAAACTCACCAAATATCCTCTTAAGAATGAAAAATTCTTTGTCTATGTCAATCTTTTCTTATTTTAAAGATAAAGTAGCGGGCTTTTGCAGATAAGCTTTTACATGTGCTCATTTGTCACAGGTAGAGTCTCTGTTACCAGTAGGTGTCCATAGCCTCGACAGGATTACCTTTTAACCAACAATGATTCAGTGTCCCAACCAGATAAGAGTGCAGTTTTTAGAGATAAATTCAAAATCATATACTTATTCTCTTCTTTTTTCTTTTTTTTTTGAACGGTTTATTTTTTAGCAAAATTTTTCTTTTTATTACTTAAAACTCATTGTCTTAGTTTGGTGGCCAAATATTAACAATGCCATTCACTGGTTGTAATTCAACTGAACAAGCTAGCTCGTGATGAGACCCCTTGTCTTTTGATTAAAATAATCTTAAGCCATTACCTTGTTTTGGTATGTAGTATTGGTAATGTTAGTCTATTATTTCCTTATGAACATGGTAAGCAGGCTCTTGATGGGACCTCTTATCTTTTAAGTTTCAGCATATTTTAGAATTACACTCTAAAAAGAGAAAAGTTTACTGGATGGGAGAATCATTGACTCCTTAAGAGTTATGTATGACAATTATAGAGTTGAAGATGCTTATCTGTGAAGAGTCTTTACTTTGTTAAAGATACTTTTCTTGACTGATATTGGAACAAAATTTTCTTTATAAAGTTGGAGGTTTCTCAAAGAATAAATAATTTTGGTGGAAACAAGCAAATTTTAGAGAGATAGAACCTAGTTAATTTTCAAATGTTATAATTATTTCCTTAACAATCTCTATTTATAAAAGTGAAAAATCAAAATTTTTTCAAGAGATTTTTATTATAAGGCCAATAGTTATACTATTTAACTTTTATTTTCCTAGGACAAGTAAAGACAATAATGTACAGGGGATAGAAGAGGTTATCTCTTTCAAAATCTACCCATTCACAGGCAGAGAATCTCTCTTTCCTGATAAATCTTGCAATAGAAACATTGATGGGCCGATTTGTTCTGTAATCTGAAATGATCCAAGCCACATTCTTTGGAATTTGGTATGCTTAATTTTTTCCTCATGTGCTTTATCCCACTTCAATACAAGGTCTCCAAGTTGAAATGATTTTGGACTTATAGAATTTGCATCAAAGGAAGATTTAACTAACTGTTGATGATGGGCATGTACGATTTTGGCTTTCTCTCTTTCTTCTTTGAGTTTGAGGATTTGTGATTGTCTTAATTGCAAAGAAAAAGAAGGAGTTTCTTCAATAAATTGAACTAGGGCTAGAGAGGGAATAACTATATTTGTAGGGAGGACAACTTCTTTTCCATAAACCATATTAAATGGAGAAGTGCATATTGAGGCCTTCTGTGTTATCCGATCTGCCTATAGAGCAAATGTTAGATATTTATGTTAGTTTCTTTGACTCTAATTAATAGTTTGTTTAATGATCCTCATGAGGTTTTTATTGGTTGATTATGCTAAACCATTTTGGATCTAGGGGAAAATCTCTATGTATATTTGTTTTATGTGTTATGCTCTCGCCATTGTTTATTTTCTGTTTTTATAATTCTCATACTGGTAATTTCTGTACGGGGTTAAAACTGACATTTGGTATCAAAGCATGTAATCGAACAGGGGGGTCAAGGGAAAAAACATTTGGACCCTATATTAGGTGGGCAAACCTACATATGGTTTTTCGCATGGATTTCACACATGGTTTTGGGTGTGATGGTTTTCGGTCCATGGTATTTTCTAGATCTCGTCAAGGCAACTACGGTTATGATCTAATCCAGGGTTAAGGGATTGGGGTTTATGGATGCTTCGGCATGTATATATATGTGTTGTAACATTGAAAGGAATAGAAGAAAAAAAACAATTTGGTAGTCTCGCTTTTAGGATCCAGGGGAAAATCTCTGTGTATATTTATTTTATGTGTTATGCTCTCACCTTTGTTTATTTTCTGGTTTTGGAATTTGCATGTAGGTAATTTTTGTGTGGGGTTAAAACCGACAATCATAGTGCAATGTCCGATGAAGAATGGAAGAGGTTGGATTGGAAGGAAAAACACACAATACGATTATGTGGCTCAGATTCAGTATTGCTGAATGTATCAGGGGAAGCTACAACAAAGGCTTTGTGGGACAAGTTAGGGACTTTGTACCAATATAAGTCTCTGGTGAATAAACTATTCCTACATAAAAAGTTGTATAACCTGAGGATGAAAGATGGAGACTCAGTGAAAGAGCATTGAAACACATTTAATACTGTGGTAAGCTAGTTATTATCTGTTGATATTAAAATTTCAGATGAAGGTAAGTGCATCAGTTTGTTGTGTTCTCTACCAGATTCATGGGATAGTTTGGTTGTTGCAATAGGTAGCAATGCAACTACCTTGTAGTTTGATGAAATAGTCTCATCCTTGCTGACAGAGGAGATGAGATGGAAAATATGGAGAGCGAAAATGGTGATGCCTTGTCTATATGAGGATGGTCCCAGAACAGAAAAAAAAAAAAAAAAAAAAAAAAAAAAAAAAAAAAAAAGGTCCTCAAGTGGGAGATCTAAATATCCAGGAAAACATGTAAAGGTGTGCTGGAAATGTGGAAAGGAAGGGCACTACAAAAGGGACTGTAAATATAAATCTCCTGAGAAAGGAAAGAGATCTGATGATGCTCCTTCTACAAAGGTGAAAACCACCTCAGATTAAGGTGGGGATGTGTACTTGCCTTCTTCTTCAAGTACACATGTAGATCATGAGGCATGGTTGATTGACTCATGTGCATCCTTTCACTTCACTCCTCATACAGAGTGGTTTTGCAAGTATGAGAAATATGATGGTGGTGATGTCTTCTTAGGGGATGACAGGAAGGCTAGTATCATTGGTCGTGGAAAAGTCAAGTTGAAGTTGCAAGGTGGAAGGATGAAAACACTTTCGGGTGTTATGCATATTCCTGCATTAGTCAAAAATATGATTTATGTAAGAAATATGGATGATGCAGGTGTAAAAATAGTGTTCAAGAAATACACCTACAAGATGGTGTGGGGAGTACTGGTATTGATGTGGGGAGTTCGGATTGGAACTCTGTACAAGCTGCAAGGTAGCAATGTTATTGATAGGTGCAACAATTCTGTGGTTCCTAAAAGTGGAACAAAAAAACTAGTGGTCTTAGGAGAAAATACCATGCTATGGCATCAAAGGCTTGGACATATTGGAGAGAAGGACCTTCGAATACTTCATGGTAAAGGTATGGTAGAAGGTATGTCTAATAGCTCTCTAGATTTTGACTTCTATGAAAATTGTGCATATGGGAAGCAGAATCAAGTGAGTTTCCCCTCTAGTGGTAAGAGGGTGAAACAAATATTAGATCTTGTGCACAATGATGTGTTTGGACCTGTGTCAGTTCCATCACTGGGTAAGTCTATTTACTATGTATCATTTATAGATGACTTCTCAAAGAATACATGGATATATTTCCTCAAGAAAAAATCTGAAGTCTTTGACAAGTTTAAAGAATTTAAGGCTTCGGTGGAAAACCAGATAGAGAAGAAGATAAAGGTGTTGAGGACAGATAACTATGGAGAGTTTTGCAAGAATGAATTTGAAGTTTTCTGTAAGAAGTGTGGTATAGCACGACATAAGACTACTCCATACACACCTGAGAAAATGGAGTTTCAGAAAGAATGAACAAGACATTGATGGAAAGGGAAAGAATCATGTTCAGTGGTGTCGGTTTAGGATAGGAATTCTGGCAGAGGCTGTGGAGAATGCATGTTACCTGGTCAACAGATCACCTTCATCATTGTTGGAGGATAAGACTCCACAAGAGGTATGGCCTGTTAAGAAACCTTATCTTTCACATCTAAGGGTATTTGGATGTGATGCATATTTACATGTTCCAAAGGAGAAAAGAACAAAGTTGGATAGTAAATCTGAAAAGTGCATCTTTATTCAGTATAAGGATGGTTTAAAAGGTTATAAGCTTTGCAACCCAGTAACAAGGAAGGTTTTTTATAGCTAAGATGTGGTGTTTAGAGAGGTGAAAGATGTTATTAAACATGAAGTCCTATCAAAGGAACCTGAGAAGATAGAGTTTGAGCTACAGCAAGAAGAATCAGACTCTACAATAGACAAGGAATTAGAAGATGAAGAGCCACAAACTCCGGTTGTGAGAGGATCAGTTCGAAAAAGAAGGCAGCCAGAAAGGTATAGTCCATCTGCTTTTTGTTCAAATTTTTCTTTATCTATTACTGATGATGATCACAGGACTGTGAAGGAAGCGGTAGATTCAGAGGATGGAAAACTCTAGAAAGAGGCCATGGTTGATGAAATTGCATCTTTGCACAAAAATGAGCCTTGGGATCTGGTGGAGTTGTCGGCTGGAAGGAAAACCATTGGTAGAAAATGGGTGTTCAAGAAGAAGATGAATGCAGAAGGAAAGGTGGAGAAATACAAAGCTCGGTTGGTAGAAAAAGGTTATTCCCAGGTGTCGAGAATTTAGTTTGGTGATATTTTTTCTCTTGTTGCCAAGGTAGCTTCTATTAGATTACTTTTATCTATTGTTGCTTCTTTTGATTTTGAGGTAGAATAGATGGATGTGAAGACAACATTTCTTCACAGGGATCTGGAAGAAGAGATCTACATGAAGCAACCTGAAAGCTTTATGGTGAAGGGTAAGAAAGAACTAGTATGCAAGTTAAAAAAGTCTTTGTATGGGTTAAAACAATCACCAAGGATGTGGTATCAGAAATTTGATACATTTATACATGGACTTGGCTTCACCAAAAGCGAAGTAGATCACTGTGTGTATTTTAAATTAATTTGTGACAGTGTTATTTCTCTAGTCTTGTATGTGGATGATATGTTGCTGGTCAGAAATGAAAAATAAATTATCCAGGATTTGAAGACCCAATTATCCTCCAAATTCGACATGAAATATCTTAGTGTTTGCAAACTATATTTTGGGCATGGAAATTAAACGAGATTGGGCAAAGAGGAAGCTATGGTTAAACCAAAGGAAGTATGTTGAGACAATATTGTAGAGGTTTAATATGCAGGATAGTAAACCGGTAAAGGTTCCTATTCCTGTAGGTGTAAAGTTATTTGTTGAACAGTGTCCCAAGACACAAGAAAAGGAAGAGGACATGTCCCATGTTCCACATGCAAGTGCAGTCGATAGCTTCATGTATGCAATGGTCTGTACTAGACCAGAATTTGCACATGCAGTGGGAGTATTGAGAAGGTTTATGTCAAAACCAAGGAAGGAGAATTGTACAATAAAGAAGTGGGTTTTCAAGTATTTTTGTGGCACTAGTGATTATGGTTTGTGCTACCAAGGAAGACCAGAATTGGACAGAGTTTTGAACATCCATGGCTTTTTTTTATGCAGACTGGGAAGGAGATCTACATGTGGGTATGTGTTTAACCTATTTGGAGGTGCAATTAGTTGGATGAGTAAGAGACAATTTGTAGTGGCACTATCAATTATAGAGATAGAATACATGGCAGCCACTCATGCAAGCAAGGAAGCAGTTTGGTTTTGTTAATTTTAGGTATGTTCTATGTTAGAGCAATTTATTTCAATTTCTTTTCCACATTAGCAATCACATCAGTATAAAGTAAACTGCAGATAGAACATAAATATAAATCGCAGAAGACAAGCCAAGACAAGAGGACACAAGATGTGGCGCTAGCCAGGGACAAACCCCAATGTGGGGAAACCCTTGATCAATTCTTCTTTTATATTCTTCAAAGTTCAATAGAGAAATTGAGAGAGATAGTACATTTACAATAGAAGTCAATCACTTTGACTTTTGATATCGGCATGAGATCAGTTGAAGACATATTGCTTCAACTGATTCTCTAAGGTGACTCATTCACCTATCAATAATGTTGCATCTCATCTATTTGTTGCACATTACCGTGTGACACCTTGCTATATTGTCATATGTATTGAACCTTGATGACTGAGTTGTTTTCATCTTCATGCTGCTCATCATGCTGCATCTTCCATGGCCTTATTCATCATCAAGTTGCCCATGCTCATGATCTCATTCATCATTATGTTGCCCATGCTCATATCATCATGCATCATTATGCTGCCCATGCTCATATCATCATGCTACTTATTATGTTTCCCATGATCTCATACATCATGTTGCCTTCCTTCGGAGACAGATGTTCCGGCTAGTTCGGTAGTTCCCGGTAGTTTCGGCTTTTCCAGCAGTTCCGACATTTCCAGCTTTTCCATATTTTCTGGCTTTTTCGGTATTTCCGGCTTTTCCGACGTTTCCTTCTTTTCTGGCAGTTCCGGCTTTTCCGATATTTCCGGCAGTTCTAGATTTTCCGGCTTTTCTGGCTTCTCTGGTATTTCCGACTTTTTCGGCGTTTCCAACTTTTCCAGCAGTTCCGGCTTTTCCGGAAGTTCCGCTTTTTTGGCAGTTCTAGCTTTTCCAGCAATTCCAGCTTTTCTGGCTTTTCCGACAGTTCTGACTTTTCCGATAGTTCCAGCTTTTTCGGTAGTTCCAGCTTTTCCGACTTTTCTGGCTATTTTGACTTTTTCAACAGTTCCGACTTTTCTGGTTTTTCTAGCAGTTTCGGCTTTTCTGGATTTTCCGACTTTTCCTTAGGATCTCTCCTCCTACTAAAACCCAAAGACAAGCAGAGAGAGGAAGAGATCCAAGTGTGTGTGGAAATGACTTGAAGTCCTCTACTATTTATACTAAAATGTAGAGGTTGAATAGACATGACTGTTGGACCGACTTAATATTTTGTCCTTAACATAAATAAATGCATAACTTCATAAATTCTTATCAGAATCGGATGATCTTTAGATCAATCGTACACCTCTCAATGAGAGGGATCCAATAAAAATATCATCTGCCATAAATAATATGACCCACATGGAGTTTGGCCCCAGTTTCCAATTTTAACACTTCCTCTCAATTAGGGAGAACTCCATCCGCTGATCCATATGTCCAACTATACTATCTATGCTATCAGTGCCCTGCACTGCTCTGCTCAGCTCTGTTAGCTCTGCTCTTCTTTTCTCAACTCTGCTAGCTCTGTTGGCTCTGCTCTGCTCTTCTCTGCTCAGCTTTGCTCAGCTCTGCTCTGCTCTGTTGGCTCTGTTATGCTCTGCTCAGCTCTGTTGGCTCTACTCTGCTCAACTTAGCTCTATTAAACCATGAAGAAGAAGAGTTGATCAAGAATGTGTCATACCATTCTCCACTGACCCGAAGTCAGTCTCAGAGTGTGTACCACTGGTCCCAAACCAGTCCTCAAATGAACCGAAGTCAGTGCCATAGTAGGTACAACTCCTACCACTGGTCCCAGACCAGTACTCTACTAATTCGAAGTTAGTCTTAGAGTATGTACCACTAGTCCCAGACCAGTCCTCAACTGACACGAAGTTAGTGTCATAGTAGGTACAACTCCTACCACTGGTCCCAAACCAGTACTCTACTGACTCAAAGTCAGCCTCAGAGTATCTACCACTGGTCCCAAACCAGTCCTCAGCCGACCCGAAGTCAGTGTCATAGTAGGTACAGCTCCTACCACTAGTCCCAGACCAATACTCTACTGACTTGAAGTCAATCTCAGAGTATGTACCACTGGTCCCAGACTAGTCCTCAACCGACCTGAAGTTAGTTTCATAGTGGGTATAACTCCTACCACTAGTCCCAGACCAGTATCATTGATCCCAGATCAATGAAGGTCATCCTAGCATAGGGAGTATGGTAGATACAATGATGTGTCCATCAGTACTACTATGGTCCCTATCCTTATTTCCCTGCTCATTGATCAGATGATAGGTACTTCCCATGAGTCCCAGACTGCATGGGTAGGATGCCTCGACAAGAGAACTTAAAGAATCCTATCCTCACAGGAGAACTAATCATCCTGCGACACAATCGCCATGGAGAACACATCATCTAAGCCTCACAGGAGAACTAATCATCCTGCTACACAATTTTCATGGAGAACACATCATCCAGACCTCACAGGAGAACTAATCATCCTGCTACACAATCGTCATGGAGAACACATCATCCAAACCTCATAGGAGAATTAATCATCCTGCTACACAATCGTCATGGAGAACACATTATCCAGACCTCACAGGAGAATTAATCATCCTGCTACACAATCATCATGGAGAACACGACATCCAGACCTCACAGGAGAATTAATCATCCTGCTACACAGGAGAGTGAATCATCTTGTCCCACAAGAGAGCGAATAATCTTGTCCCACAAGAGAGCGAATCATCTTGTTCACAGGAGAGCGAATCATCCTGTCCATGGGAGAGTGAATCATCTTGTCCCACAAGAGAGAAAATCATCTTTTCCCACAAGAGACCAAATCATCTTGTCCACAGGAGAGTGAATCATCCTGTCCACAGGAAAGCAAATCATCCTATCCCAGTGCACACCACCAGGGGAAGGTGAGTCACCTTGTGGTTGTATGTTGCTCTAGTAAGAACCACAAGCCCCCATAGCTCCCAGAGCTCAATGTATACAACATGCAGGACCCTTGTCCAAGGGTATCTTGACGACTCCAAGTTGTTCGGGAAAATCAAAGATTTGATCTTTCCCCCAGGGCTTAGAAAAAGTGTAGCGACCTGTACATCATCTCATAGTGATGGAGCTTACTTGCTCATAGACTTACCATATCGCAGATAAGGTAGCATCTGATGTCTATTTGCTGGAGAAATCGTCAAATAGGGTATTCCTCAATAATCAAATCCCACCTCTGGTTGTCACAGAGAATCACAATGGTACAAACAACTCACTTGAAGAGCTTCCCCAACCAGGCAGCTTCCTATGAGACCATACTCGTAGATATGTATCTGATCTCAACAATGATTATAACAACCAACTTTTGCTTCCTGCTCATCCATGATATCGAAGCAGAATCCAAAGAGAAATAACACTAAGAAGTGCTCAAGTGATCCTCCACACGACCTGCCCAATCAGCATTTCGATAATCATGCAATTTCATATTTCCAGTAGTGTATCTCAATCCATGAGAGATTCTGCCCCAAAGACATCTTAGAAGATTCTTGGCACCAATCCAATGAGGTTCAACCAAATATGAGCACACCATGCTAACTGAAAAACATATGTCTGGATGGAAGTTCACCAAGAACATCAAAGCGAATGAGTTTATGAGATTCAGAGGCATTTCCCAAATCTGGTCCTACATTACTACCATATAACTTCTTAAAGTTAAGATCCTCGAGGTAGTCATAGGCTTGCAGTTCACCATTCCACATCTGGAATCAAACTCCCTCTTACTTCTTCAAATGAGAGGATTTGCGCTTGTTAAAATTAGGCCATCCTCATAAGGTGTTGGTATGAGAGGTCTAGCATCCACAACCTTCGAATGGTTTGGATCTGTTTCACTCCTAGTGAATCTCAGATTTATCAAACAGTTATTGATCCTCTCGTATTATGGTCGGGGTGTTTTACTTCAATCCATAGAGGGCTTTCTTCCACCTACATATGCGAGATTCCTGATTATCAATCTCAGACCCCTTGGGTTGTTCCAGACATGTGGACCTGCTACCCCTTGTAAGATTTTCCTTCGGTACATCTCAAACATGTACTTTCATGGTCATTTTGAATTCAAGAATCCCTGTCACCATCTGACTCACAAACCTTCGGTGCTACGTGACAATGGACATGGTCCCCAGTGGACTTCCTCCAATTTGATACAACCCTAAACTCAAAAACATATTCGAAAATTCTATTTCTAAACACATACCTTTCCATCGATGAGTGCCAACCTGAAACCTTTGACTTCCATTTCCAAGGTGGACACCAGGTTCTTCTTGCAATCAGGTACATAAAAGTGATTCGGGGTGTGATGCAAGAAAGTGTTCCCTCTGTGACAGAGGCAACCTCTCTAGCCCTAGAGTGGGTCTAGTCACAAACAAGGACAGATCAACAATAGCTTTCCTTAAACAGTCATAGTTGGAGGCCTACCTCAACCGGTGGTCGATGGAGTTCTGTTGCACTGCTCCAGCTTTTGTTTCCTTCTCCTCAATGAGTGATGAACCTGAAACAATGCAAAGGAAATACAACAAAGCACGTAACCAGAAAACAACAATGATCTATTTACTCACAAAGTCAAGAAGTCATGACATATCAAGTAGATTACATACAAGACATAGGAAAACATCATTGATTTTATTAATAATGAAATAAGAGCAAGCTTACAACCAAAGTCTTGACGTCGCAAGCCTTCTCAGAGGGATCCAGCCAGCATGTTCCTCAAGCATTCACTCTTTGAAGATGGATCTCCCAACATACAAGTCTCTCTCTCACTCACAAGTTTTACATAAAATCAAGGGCACTTTCCAACCTTCCACAAGCTATCAACACTCTCACACTAGTCACACCCACACCAGCTATCTATCAAAGCACTAACAACACTGCTCAATCCAAGAATTTACCAACTAGATGATCATAGCAAAGGTGAGTGTTTAAGTAGGATAAGGAGTCCCTATGAAAGGTGGAAGAGAGAGATTATCACCAAGGAAGGTAGCACAATTGACAGAACTGCCATGCCAGAGAAGGAAGGGCAACACAAACTATGCCAACAACCAGGTTTGGAGTCATCCAGAAGGCTGACTGTTGGAACTAATTCGAATAATCTGGATCATCGCGAGTACATACTGAGATTTGGCGCTGACATCGCTAGTGAGAAATGTAGCTGGTCAGATCATCGCTAAAGATAATAAGTAACCTCGCGCTGGAGCATGAATTCAAACCATCGCAGGAATCAGATGTACTTCCGCACTGGTAGTGCAGCTGGACTATTTATGAGTGTCGTTCAGTGCGTATATTAAGTCCATAGTCGTGATGAGGCAGATAACTTAGGAAAAGTGGGTCAATTGGTAGCAGAAGAGAGCATTTGTTCAGCATGAGCATGTTTGACTCGGACACATGACACAGTAGAAGGACCGGGAGTGAAGGTGGTGACAAATTACTGTGTAACATATGACCCCTAAAGTATGAAGCCCGAGAGAGTGGGAGGGGTGAAATGCTTTACAAAACTGACTAAGCTGGATCACCATCTGGAAGAACCTGTAGGCACAAGTACAACTGATATCTCTGATAGTGAAATACATGTAGTCTAGGCATGGATGCAGCCATCCAAAAGACATATGAACTAGGTCTATGGTATGGACGCAGCCATCCAGCTAATAAGACCATGATAATGATAAAGGTATGGTTGCAGCCATCCATGAAGACTCAGGTATGGTCGCAGCCATCCATCAATGAGTCATGTAATCACGAACCAATCCACGTAGCCCGAACATGTGTAATCTAAGTTCGGGGTCTTGAACCCAACTGATCATAGTACAAATCCTAACATGCGAATAGAGGTGTTGAAGTCGAGCATGAGAGAAAGTCGCTTGATTACCGGCCGATGATGTAAACCATTAACAAGCGCAAGAGAAACCACCAATAATGCCAATGGTTCTCAAGGTACTATCTAGTATAATCCACGAAGTATGAAGAATGAGCTGAAGTCGAACACTCATGGAATCACCCAATCGACGACCAGTGATGTAAGTTGACCATCAAGTGCGAAGAACTTGCCATTGAGGCATGCAAGCTCTTAGATACCAAAAGGGCTCTCTAGATCAATCTCCTAGATAATGCGCTGATGTCGACAGGAGACGACCCGTCACAGGAGTGCCATAATGTTTCCCCCATCAATGACACGAGACAAGGAATAAGTGGTAGATGGTGAAACAGAGTATCAAAGAAGGAGACAAAGGTGTAAACTACAGAAGGATTATACTCTTGAACATGTCGGCGACACAACTCTGGGGGGTGGCAACATTCAGGTACCAAAGGATCAGAGGCTTGATGGAGACAACATGGATCAGATGGAATAAGGCTAAATGACAACCCAAACCCACGGAAGATGATGTATGGATATCCCGACCCGACAAGAAGCAAAATCATCGATGTTCAAGAGTGACTAGCTGCCATAGACAATTAATGTTAAACCCTCAGTCGAATCCAACCTAGTAATAGTTTAACGAGCCCTAGGGAGGAGAAGCTCGAGTCTCGTCATGGTGACGAGTCCAATGTCGTCAGGGTTTAACAAGTTCGACACAGGTAAAAATCAGATTTTTTTTCATGTTTAGGGAGTTTGAAAAAGACACGGAAAAGAAAACTCCAGGGGTTCCTTTTTCGTAAATTTGTGTCTCTCGAGCTCGAAAAAGTATAAAATGATACTCGAAAGAACCTCTTGACCATTACGATCAAGGAGTACTTTTCGTGATTAGTGACCTCGACCCGAAAAAGTAGAAAAGTGATCGATACCATGCCATTTCGTAACCAATAACGATCTTGAAACGACAAAAGCTCGGCAATCTTTTCACGTTTACACGGTCGGAAAAGAGCTTAAAACAGACCGCCTCTCATTCCATTTAACGAGTCGAAAGGGATAACTCGGCTATCTTTTCATTTTTCAAGTCAGAAAAGAGTGTTAAAGACGACTTTACGGACCAAGTGCACACAAAGTATGACATAACTCCATGACCTATAGTTCTACACAAAACATGTCAAACATAAAACCCATTCGATATAAATGATCAATACATGCGGAAACAAAACTCCAATTAACCATGAAATAAAAAGGGTAAATACCCACATTCTAAAGTGAAATTTTTTAAATATTTCAAAAAATTACTATAAAAAGGGGGGGTAATTCATTTCATTTTTACAATTTGCACTGTTCATGTTACCATTGGAGCATTTGGAGCACCAACCAAGGCGGATTTCTCGAGCTGATTCTGGCCTCATTTGTCGACGGTTTGTCGTGAAACTTCTACCAAGTAAGTAGACTTCCTCCTGCGCTTCATTTCAGTAGTTTTTTCATGCATTTGAGTGTTAGACATGTAAGTTTAAGCAGATTTTGAGTCAAGGTCCACCGCTCGGTCATCGCGGGTATGTCGCTCGGGTCCGCGATGACCGAGAGCGATTTACACATAACGCTTTCGGATCATTGCGAGAATATGATGTATTCTCGCGATGACCGTGAGAAAATTGAATTGCGAACTTCGCGCCATCGCAATTGTTTTGATGATGCAAATTATGGATTAAAATTTATATACGAATCTCTAATTCATTTGTTCTCGTCATGCAGGGCATCATGTCTTTCGTTTGGCAGGAACAAACTCATGATGTTAACGATGAGGAGGCTTTTGCTGATGTTGGGTGCCAAAACGCTTTACGTGCATGAGGATTGCTAAAATTCTTCCTTACTTTGCACATTCGGACCCAACCCGATTTGCTAGAGCTGATAATTCGTGCATGGAACCCAACAGATGGGAAATTCATAATCCGAGGCCGAGACATCAAGTTCGATGCAACAGACATATATTTTTTGACTGGATTGTCCCGTCGCGGTGAGAGGCCGATCCTAGAGGGCCAACGTCCAGGGGGCGATCCACTAGAGATGTTGATGGCATGAGTGTGCCCCCGAGCACGCAAAACAAAGAGTAGGAAGGTGGCAATTCCGACGGTGGAAGACGTGGTTCTTCATGCAGTTTTGTTTATGGTAACAAGGGTAGTGGGCTCCCATGCCTAACACAAGGCATCGAAGACCCAACTACGGTTGGCTCTTGAATGCCTTAATCCGACCATGTTCAACTGGGCGGAAACAGTGACGATTAATATAAAGAGACAAATTAACAATTGTCGTCGAGGAGAGACGAAACATTTTGGCTATAGATCCATATTTATCCCGCTCATACTGGAACGGGTGTCAGCACTGCAGTTGCAACATATGGACTTAGACACGCCCAGACTGCGAGAGCCTAGGATCACACGGTGGGGCCATGTTATGCCACGAGGAGGTGGCAGATGCCCAGTGTCATGGGGGACACTGTTGCGTGAGTGGTTGGAGCACCAGACGATCTTTGTTGAGGATTGGCCATATGCTAGGATGGACTTTTGTGGAGATCCCAATATGTAGCTACCCCCTGGCGAGCAGTGGGATGATGGCGGTAAAGCACTTGATCACGCTATTTTTGTATTTTATCTTTTATGATGTTTTTGGATTTTTTCATGCATACGTTCTGATGAGGTACTCTATGGTATTTGTAGATGTGGGACCAGTGAGGCCCGTAGGACTGGCTCCAGAGGCGCAGAGGGACCCAGAGGGTACCAGAGAGCTAGCCTTGGCTCCTCTAGCTGGCGATTCGATAGAGACAATGGCCCAAAATCTTGAGGGTCTGACGGCGAGGATCCCCGATTACATGGGGATCGAGGAGGTCCCCATAGAGGTTCAAATTCATACAGTAGGGGTGATTCCTAGGGTACACCGATTATTGAGACGGGTTGCACGAGCGGTGGTGTGCTATAGGGAGCATAAACCACTGCAGTAGACACTTAGGTTTTATTTCCTACTGATTTTTTGAGAGAGATGTGTCTCGGATGTATGGAGAACACAAACTCTATTTGGACATATACATTTATTTTTTGAGTGCCTCGGTGCACCATACGAATATATATATATATTATATATATATATATATAATATATATAATATATCTGTTTCATTATTGTGTTTTGAATGTTTCTATATGTTGTTTTGATTACATGTTACGCAAATGTTTTTCTAATACATGGTTGGCTAATGCATCAGTTAACGTGTTTAACCATCTTGGAATGTGTTGATATGTAATGAAATCAAAATTCCTTTCTAACAATTTAACACGTAAATACAACCTTAAGATCCGATGATCTCTGATGGAATAATGCCCATTAAGCTGGTGGACAACAAGCTGAGAGTCCAGATTCACAAGCAATGCACGAATGCCGAGGTGAATAGCCTCGGTCAGTAATTCAATAACAGCACTATATTCAGCGACATTGTTTGTGGTACAACCCAGACAAGCACCTTGAAGGTCTACTAACTCATCGTGAAGATCGTAGATCACCCATGCCGCAGAAGATAGGTTGTGTGTACTACAACAAGCACTATCAGTGAAACCAATGTAAGGTGCACCAAACATCTGCATACGAAGCAAAAGACACAATAAGCAGCAATTATGCCTACACACCAAGCCAAAACATGAAAACACACACACACACACAACACACCTGCTGAGAACACACGTATGTACAAATCAAAGTGCATGGGGTTCATGCATAGTATTTTTTGAGATAAAGCCCATTTCGGGGCTTATCTAGAGGATTCCCTTCATAATCAATCAGCTCGTAGGCCCCTTTTTGCAAAATTCGCTTTACAATATAAGGCCCGTGCCACATAGGCTCGAATTTGCCTGCCCCTAGCTTATCATTCGCTTGATCATAAAGCAGGACTAAATCTCCTTCAACAAAAGAACGAGGATGGATAGTATGATCGAAGTGAGTTTTCACTCTCTTCTTCTGTGCTTCAATAGCTAGAGAGGCCAGTCGACGGGTCTCGTCTATTCGCTCTAGGTAGAGAAGGCATTCTTCTACCAGATTGGTGTTGGGGAGTAATTCGACAGCTAATTTTAAAGAAGGGATCTCACACTCAATCGGAAGGGTAGCCTCTAGACCATAAACCAATTGGAACGGGGTGAACCTGGTGGCATCCTTCACTGAAGTTTGGTAGGCCCATAAGGCGGAGAACAACATCAAATTCTAGTTGGACTTGTGCATGCCAACGATGTGAGGAAGCATTGTAACTAGAACTCTGTTGACAACTTCCACTTGACCATTGGCTTGAGGATAGTACGTGTCGAGATATCATGTCATAGGCCCAAATGGGTTGTTAACTCGGTCATCATATGATTACGGAAGTGTTTGCCGTGATCAGTGACGATAGCCTGATGAACTCTGAATCATGAAATAACATGATTGAACAAAAATTGTGCCATTGTGTGACCGTCTTTAGATAGTGTAGGCATCACCTCGGGCCATTTTGTGAAATAATCAACGACAATGATGATTTACCCATGCCCCCCGACCAAGCGAGGGTTACAGGTCATATAATCAATGCCCCATTTGGCAAAAGGGCCGACGGTAACAACAGGGTGCAAAGGAGTAGCAGGCACGCGCATTTTCCATTGGTAGATTTGGCACTCATGACAAGAGCGGACGAAAAGAATGCAATCCTTAAAGATGGAGGGCTAAAAATAACCAGCACGGAGAATCTTCTGAGCAGTGGAATATCCAGACATGTGACCACCACAGGCGCCATAATGGCAGTCATTTAGAACTTGTTCGGCTTCCTCGAGTGTTAAACATCGGCGGAGGACAGAGTCAGTGCCGAGTCAGTACAAGGTGTCCCCAACAACGCGATAAGGTTGATACTAATGGCAAATCCATCACCAAGCGTCCTTGGATAAATCGGGATGAAAGGAGGACGTTTGGAGATAGACAATAATGTCCCCGTACCAAGGGTCGAGGGTACTAATCAAGAACAGAGTTTCATTCGGGATATGATCCTCTAACTGAGAGGGTGCGGTAACAGATGGCAAAGAGAAAAGCAACTTAGTGAAAACAAGGGACTTCTTGGACTTGGCGGTGGTGAACTCCATGTCGAACTCTTGGAGGATGACAATCCACTTTGAGTATTTGCCCCCCAGTAACTGACATGAAAAAATGTACGTCATCGGGTTGCAATTAGAAATCATTGTCGTGGTGCGCAATAGTATATAATGGCGGAAACCTTGTACGACACAAACAACAGCCAATGCCAACTTCTCAACATGGGCATAGCGAGTTTCCGTATCAAGTAAATTACGGCTGATATAATAATTGACATGCTTAGTACCATCATCATCATCTTGAACTAGAACCATGCCCATGGTGGTATCAACAACGGCTAAGTAAAGAGTGTAGTCCCGGTGATAATCAGGGGGACATAACAAAGGAGCAGAAACAAGGAGAGCCTTGAGGTGCTCGAATGACTCTTCTGCAACGGTGTCCCAATGAAAATGGGTATCGCATTTTAATAATCATGTATAGCCTTTAGCCACTTCAGCATAATTCAGAATGAATCGTCGTAGAAAATTTGCTTTTCCTTGCGAACTCTACAATTGCTGCAAGGAAGCAGGGGGAGGAAGATTCAGGATGGATTCCACTTTAAGAGGATCCAAACGGATTCCCTCTCGAGAGATGATGAACCCAAGAAATATGCCTGACTTGACACAGAAGACACACTTATGCGGATTGAGCCAGATACGATAGTCTCTACAACGGAGAAAAATTTTGCGAAGGTGGGTCGGATGGTCTTGGTGTTTCGCTGAATGAGCTAGAAGGTCATCTAGGTAAGGTTGCACAATGTGTTGAATATCATGAAACGCGTAAGACATTGCGCGTTGGAAGGTGTCACCGGAATTTTTTAAGCCGAAAGGGAGTTTCTTATAAGCGAAAGTGCCCCACGGACAGATAAATGCGGTCTTGTGTTGATCGGCAAGGGCGATATTAATCTGGTTATATCCAGAAAAGCCGTCCATGAATGAGTATATTTCACTCCCAACGCACTCATAAATGAGTTGGTCAATGAAGGGTGTTGGGAAGTTATCTTTGGGACAGGCTCGATTAATATCATGGTAATTAACACATACCCTGATAGTGCCCTGTTTATTAGTGACAAGGACAATATTAGAGACCCAATCTGTGAGTGAGATGGGGTAAATAAAACCAGCCTTAAGAAGCTTTTCAACCTTCTCTTTAATAACTGCAGCCTTTCGGGGGTGCACAGGGTGTAGACACTGTCGAATAGGTTTAGCACCTAGATAGGTAGGTATCTCATGCACCACGATGCTAGGATCGATGTCGGGCATCTCTTCGTAAGACCAGGCAAACACATCACAGAATTCGTGAAAAATACCTGTATAGAGCTAAATCTCCTCTGGAGTACAAGTTACTCCGACATGAATGTGCTCGACAATCCCTAGTTTAACAGAGATGTTGATCGGCTGAGTTTGCGTGATGTTTCCCATATTCCCTTCAGAAGACACTTGATAGATCTGGATAGGTGTCTAAAGAGGTTGAAAGGGAAAACAAGAAGCAAACCGCTCAAGACAAGTAAGCATTTCCTGATGGGTAGGGAGAAATAAGGAACGATGGTGATGATCAGACCAAGGGGGTTCCTCAAAAGACATAGTCTCGTGATCGCTTCATCAGAAGGAAAAAGTTCTTGTAACGAGTCTGAAGAAGCGTTATCTCCAAGCCAAGGGGGTTACATGTATGAGTTGAGAGCTTTGCTCGAAGGAGCAGACTCAGAGGATGGAGTCGATGCAGAAACAATTTCAATGTAGTTGAGTTTGGTAGGACTCAACGGCATCTCATCGCCCCAGGATTCTACCTGATGAGGAGGAGGAAGAACCCATGGATCAGAGAAATATTAATGGGGGCGATGTTGGGAGGTGGGAGTGAAAAGACACCCATAAGGGCAGGATCTTTAAGGAGTCCAGCACCCACACTCTCAAGAGGAACTGAGGTATGCTCCACGAAAGGCACATTGCCATTGGAGGGAGTGGCGAAGGAGGACAGCTGGTCTACTGTGAAAATCTTCCCCTGATGGGGGAAATGGATGACACGAAATAGAGATGAAGCCAAGGCTCGCATGGCATATGTCCAGCTTCGTCCTAACAGGAGGTTGTAAGTTAAATTTGCATCGAAAACTTTGACCTCTACCTCGACCGTCTTTTCTTCTAATGCAATGGGAAAATGTTGGATGATACCATAAGGACGAGACTCTCTCCCATCAAAGGCTTCCAAGGTTGTAAGAGATTGGCTCAAAGTTGGAGAACCAATAGCCTTCCACAAGCAACATACATTATGCAAGTAGAAGCACCTTCATCAATGATGGTACGATGAATCGTTTTGGAATTGATGATGACCTGAATAAGGAAGGCAATTTGGTGAGGCACCCTCGGTATATGGCTTTCCAGGTCAAAAGTAATCAAATCCGAGTTGGCCAGGTCAATGCCACCGATGGTCGATAACAAAGATTTCCTCTGGGAGGGGCAGCTCTAGAGAACTTCTAATGTGGGCATAGTTGACGGAGTCTGAGCTAAGTCCTCAACGATGTTATAGTGCTGAGAAGCACGAGAATTGGGGTTGTATGAAGATTTCTGGAGTACGCCTTTAGGAGGAGGTCGGATGACTGTTTCAGTGCTAGGTCGCTCAATATGAAGGGGACCAAAACTGGACGGAGGAGCACTAGAGGGGACCTCAGGCTCCTTCCCGGCAGGCGACGGATACTCCTTTTCCTGAGTACTAATGTGGACGGGAATTGTCCCAGCCATAAATAACCGGGAACCAAAGGGAGAAGAGGATTGAGATGGATCGGCCACCATTTGAGTTTGTTGTGAGGGAAAAGGTTCTTTGAGCATAGCAGGAGTTCGAGGGGCACCTTTCAGCAAATGACTAACTTCAGACCACCTTGGGCAGTCTGTGGTATAGTGATCCTTGTCACAGATAAGGCAAGGATACTTAGGCTTGCGTTTGGTGCCTTCCTCAGGTGGAGGTTTAGGGGAATCCTGCTTCTATTGTTCAGCTTTATTTTTTCCTTTTCCCTTCTTTTTCCCTTTCGAGGTTTTTTCTTCCGTGGTGGATTGGACGACATTCACCTCGGAAGTATTACTAGCATTCTATGCAACCTGAGAAGTATTTTCATTTGAAGCATTCGACTTTTGCTTCCCAGGATTTGTGGAAGATTTCTTGGAGGGTGGATTGGCAGAACCAATGACACCATCAACAGAGGGTGTCGGCGGAGCTTTGGAATTTTCGGGCCTCAGAGCATCAGGAAAATAATTATATAACGTACCGGACTGGGAGTAAACCAAGTCAAGGTACTGAGCATGAGCAATAGCTTGCTCTTCAGTTACACATGCCCCCATAGCAATGTCCCGAGCTATCAGATTGACAAATGAGATTGTAAACCAGTCAGTCAGAAGCTAATTAGGAATCCAAAACTTAATTGAACGGAGACATCCTCTCCATTCATGAATATGATTGGAGATATGTGTGGTTGTAGTCTATTTTAGGGATTTCAGGAGATGTGTGCCCATTTCATAGCGAATCGGCAACTGAAAATGAGTTAAAAATGCCATAGCTAACGAGTTAAAGTCCTGAAAGGATCCATGAGCTAACTCAATATACCACTTAGCAGCAGAGCCAGTGAGAGTCCATTGAAAAAGGCGAAGTCGGATTGAATCATCAAGCCATGAGTTTGACGAACACCATAGATGATACATCATAACATGGACCTGGGATCTTCTCCAGCTTTACCATCAAACTTAGGAAAATCACCTGGAATTTTAGTTGGAACCAGCAGCCAATATGGATTATGAAGAATGGGATCATTTGTCAGTTTGGACACATCCGGTAATTCCAATGCTGCTAAAAAGGGTAACTGAGGATTAAAGGACATTTGCAGCCACGAGTAGGAGGTAGTACCAGAGTTCCACCCAGTTGTTTGTTGCCCCCATTGGTTTTTTCCGGACGGAATTGGCCCATAAGGGTTTTGTCCATAGGGGTTATAGTTGTAACTGGACGGTTGGCCCTGGACTTGCCCCCTAGCATTCCACTGACTACCAACTTGGCCTGCAGGAGCAACATAGGGTTGCTGGAAATTATGATAAGGATTTACCTGCATTTGTTGATAATTTTGATATGGGGCAAATTGGGCTTGCCCTTGGGATTGCTGGGTACTATAAGGTGGTTGGGCTCCAAACTGGGCCTGGTAGCCAGGCTGGGTTTGATAAGTAGGTTTGGATTAGGATCCAACCTGAATTTGAGGACCAAATTGGGTCTGGAGCCCAGGCTGGGGCTGAAAACTGGGTGGCACTTGAGAAGAAACCATCATTTGAGTGCCCGACTGAGTAAGCCCAGACAGATGTCCTTGAGTAAACTGAGGTTGAACCATCTAGCCAGAAGGTTGACCTAGCTGAGATTGAGGTTGACCCACTTGCCCAGAAATTTGAGCTTGCTGGGTAGTGGGTTGTCCTGGCACAACTGAGGGTTGCCCTGACTGGCCGAATGGCTAAGAAGGCTGGACAGCTGGTTGGCCTGGTTGATTTTGAGGTGGACCACTTTGTCCAGATGGTTGACTAGGCTAGACAGTGAGTTGACCTTGCTGAACATAAGGCTAACCCACTTGCCAGAAGAGTAGCCTTGCTGGATACCGGGTTGACCTTGTTGAATGTAAGGTTGTCCCGGGTTATCCAAAGGCTGTCCGATATAGGTAAAGGAAGAACCACTAAAGGCCGAAGGTTGTCCTTGGAAGGGTTGTCCTTGTGGGCCTCCAGGTTGCCCTAGATAAGGTTGTCCATAAGATGGCTGACCTTGATGTGGTGGTCCTTGATTATTTGCGGGTGGTGCTTGGCCACCATGATAAGTGGTGGTACCCCAATAAATGGACAATGGGACCGTGACCTCAACCGCGGGTTGAGATAGCATAGGTCCATGGTAGTAAATCTGAGCTCTACGAGAATCATAAAAATTAAAAGGGATTTTGAGGATCCGAATTCCGAAGAGCTTGCAGGTATTGATCATATGCCTCCCCTGCTAGAATGGAACCAGAACAAGGTGGGGCACTTAGTGTGGGATTAACAACTCCTACCATTGGGCCACTATAGGTAGGGCCAGCAGAAGGTCCGAAAATAGTAGTAACCACTGAAGAAGTAGTGGTGACACTAACAACAAGGGTTGAAGAAGCCACACAAATAGTTGGCATGGTCGGAACATATGTAATGGACACATTGTGAATTTGAGGTGTGAATGACTCTGAAGTCGGAGGGACGGTACGAGACCATATGGAACTCGAGAGGGGATACCTAAAACCAATGATGTCCACCAAAGCATTATACCTTAGAGGCAATGTGACACCAAGGGAAGTAACATGGAAAGGTAAAGTTCCTATTGCACGGAAAGGTGAAGTTCTTGTTCTCGTAGGAATAGGTATTTCACTTTCTGACACAAAGAATTCTTCACCAGAGACGGGAGTCGTCTCATCCATGTCGGAGGAAGACATCGAGACCAAAGCACTAGGAGGAAAAGTGGGAAAGTCTTCCTCAGAAGGCTCCCAAACAGGGTTACACTGAATATCGTAAGACTCGTCCTCTGGGGCACAAGAGTTAAGCGGTTGGACACTCAGAATAACAGGATGAGTGTCACTAACAACCAGTACCTCAGGAGCAATAGAGGATGGAGACCCTTGGTCACTTGGAATGAGAGACGGGATCGGTGATTCCGCCAGGATGATTTAATTCAAGATCCTAGGAAAACTATCGATAAAGAACCCTACTCAAACTAAACGCAAACAAGATCTAACCAGGTAAATGTGAACATGACCAAATAAATTTTAAGATACAGGAATAGAACTTGACCTTTTCATCTTTAAAGAGTTGAGAAAAAGACCAAACGATGACTCTAGTCGCCTTCGAATATTTAATGAGCCTGAAGTGACAAGTGCTCAGATGGACCTTTTCTTTTAGGGAGTCTGAAAAGGAACGAAAGTGACTACTCTGGAGAACTAGGCAAAAGGTTTACCAAATAACCTGTAAAACTACATATACACCTTGGCAGTCATATGAAAACCAAGGACTTTTCATACGGCAGTCAATCTTCCCGAATGTTGTGTTCGGTGCGTTACGGTTTGCAAGGCGGCAGACATGGCTTCCTAAGGATAAAGGATGATAAACCTAGTGGGGTCTCCCGACATATACTCGACGGTACATGGGAGCACAATTTCGTACTAGACCTCTATTGAGTCACAGAAGGAGAAACCACCCGAACTTGAGTGAGAACAATAGTGACTAGGTTTAACGACGCTGGAGCACATCTCTAGCCTAGACCTCTAAATAATGAGCATTATGTTCCAATGCGTTGTTAGATTTATTCAGTTCGTTTTAAGGTTGATCTTGAATTATGTTTCAGTTTTCAGGCCGTACCGTATGTATTCAAAAAATCCTAGGATGTAGCTAGAATGAATGAAATATCCTTTTACTTCAATGAACACCTACCTATGGGAGGGTAGAGAGATCATTCCCAAACCAAGAAAACCAAGATGAGCAAATGCAATCACACAATGCATACAGACATCAATTCCTACAGCGCATGGGTACTAATCAATGAGAGATTTTATCATTCGCTTTCCAATATGCAACTTTGAAATGCAAATTCACTTTCACTTTCGCACACTAAATGAATGCAATCCTTTAATTTTTAATGTTTTAAATTCAAAGAAGCAAACAAGCAAGTGTGAAAAAACCGGTTGATCCAAACAATTGTGATCTATGTTCGGTAGTGAAAAAGGATCGAATCAATACTACAGATTGGTTCGATAATTGCCACTAAAAATCAACCAGAAACAAAGAATGAGAAAGGCTCAATCAAAACAATAAGAAAGCTGTAAACGAATCTTGATCAGACCAACAACCAGGACAATTGATTCAAGGAACTTGAAATAATGAACTAGGTCACATGGACAAAAAGGCAAGATTCATTCAACAAAGCCAAAGAAAGAGTGCCTTGACCATAAACAATGAAAAAAAAATGAATGAGCAAGCGAAAAAGGAAAGGGATGAAGAGGACTGGTAAACTCAGGAGGCACAATTGAGAAAATCAATTCTACAGGTATCGTCGCGAGTGAAACACTAGCAACTAGCGCTAATAGGCAGCTAGCTGTAGCAACAGGGCGATGTCAGTGCGGAAGTACATGTCTTTCCCGCGATGATCTGATTTCAGGAGTCATCGTGACTGTGTGACGTTATTCAGCGATGCACATGATTTTACAAAAAAGTGAGCGCGATGACAGCTTGAATGTTAAGCTATGTTCCGCGATGATGTAAAAAACAAAGGAAAACGAACCAAAAACTCCTAAACAAAAACTAGCCAATCAGGTACATAAAAGTGATTCGGGGTGTGATGCAGGAAAGTGTTCCCTCTATGACAGAGGGAACACCAGGTTCTTCTTGCAATCAGGTACATAAAAGTGATTCGGGGTGTGATGCAGGAAAGTGTTCCCTCTGTGACAGAGGCAACCCCTCTAGCCCCAGAGTGGGTCTAGTCACAAACAAGGATAGATCAACAATAGCTTTCCTTATACAGTCATAGTTGGAGGCCTACCTCAACCGGTGGTCGATGGAGTTCCACTGCACTGCTCCAGCTTTCGCTTCCTTCTCCTCAACGAGTGATCAACCTAAAACAATGCAAAGGAAATACAACAAAGCACGTAACCGGAAAACAAAAATGATCTATTTACTCACAAAGTCAAGAAGTCAAGAGCTATCAAGTAGATTACATACAAAACATAGGAAAACATCATTGATTGTATTAATAATGAAATAAGAGCAAGCTTACAACCAAAGTCTTGATGTCGCAAGCCTTCTCAGAGGGATCCAGCCAGCATGTCCCTCAAGCATTCACTCTTTGAAGATGGATCTCCCAACATACAAGTCTCTCTCTCTCACTCACAAGTTTTACATAAAATCAAGGGCACTTTCCAACCTTCCACAAGCTATCAACACTCTCACACTAGTCACACCCACACCAGCTATCTATGAAAGCACTGACAGCACTGCTCAATCCAAGAATTTACCAACTAACTGATCATAGCAAAGGTGAGTGTTTAAATAGGAGAAGGAGTCTCCATGAAAGGTGGAAGAGAGAGCTTATCACTAAGGAAGGTAGCACAATTGACAGAACTGCCATGCCAGAGAAGGAAGGACGACACAAACTATGCCAACAACTAGGTCTGGAGTCATCCAGAAGGTCGACTATTGGAACGAATTCGAACAATCTAGATCATCACGAGTACATTACTGAGATTTAGCACTGACATCGCTAGTGAGAAATGTAGCCGGTCATATTATCGCTAAAGATAATAAGTAACCTCGCGCTGGAGCATGAATTCAGACCATCGCAGGAATCAGATGTACTTCTGCGTTGGTAGCGCAGCTAGACTGTTTATGAGCGCCGTTCAGTGCGTATATTAAGTCCATAATCACGGTGAGGCAGATAACTTAGGAAAAGTGGGTCAATTGGTAGCAGAAGAGAGCATTTGTTCAGCATGAGCATGTTTGACTCGGACACATGACATAGTAGAAGGACCGGCAGTGAAGGCAGTGAAAAATTACTGTGCAACACGGGGTTCCTTGCTTTCTTTGAAGAGTCGACCATTTCCTTGATGGCACGCATTACCTTCGGACACTCCTTCGCATAATGGCCGAACTTATTGCAACAAAGGCATCTGCCTTTCCTCCCACCCTTAGATCCGAACTTCCCAATGAAGTATTCTTTAGATGGGCCATCAGAAACTTCCGCTACGCCATTCTGATAATATGTTCTACTTCGACTTCACCCTTTGTGAAGTTAGAAGATAGATGTGGAACCCATTAATCCTTTTGTCTTGTCCCTATTGTCTTTGGTGATTGCTCTTTCACTCTTGCTTGAGCATTGTCTTCACCTCAGCTCTGATTCAATGTTAATTTTAGGTATGTTCTATGCTAGAGCAATTTATTTCAATTTATTTTCCACATTAGCAATCACATTAGCATAAAGTAAACTGCAGATAGAACATAAATATAAATCGCAGAAGACAAGCCAAGACAAGAGGACATAAGATGTGGTGCAAGCCAGGAAAAAACCCTAATGTGGGGAAACCCTTAATCAATTCTTCTTTTATGTTCTTCAAAGTTCAGTAGAGAAATTGAGAGAGATAGTACATTTACAATAGAAGTCAATCACTTTGACTTTTGATATCGGCATGAGATCAGTTGAAGACATATTGCTTCAACTGATTCTCTAAGGTGACTCGTTCACCTATCATAGTGTTGCATCTTGTCTATTTGCTACACATTACCGTGTGACACCTTGTTGTACTGTCACATGTGTTGAACCTTGATGACTGAGCTGCTTTCCTCTTCATGTTGCTCATCATGCTGCATCTTCCATGGCCTTATTCATCATAAAGTTGCCCATGCTCATGATCTCATTCATCATTATGCTGCCCATGCTCATATCATCATGCATCATTATGCTGCCCATGCTTATATCATCATGCTGCTTATTATGTTGCCCACGATCTCATACATCATGCTGCCTTCCTTCAGAGACAGGTGCTCTGGCTATTTCGGCAGTTCCCAGTAGTTTCGGGTTTTCCAGTAGTTTCGGCTTTTCCAGATTTTCCAGCTTTTCTGGATTTTCCGATATTTCCAACTTTTCCGACCTTTTCGGCTTTTCTGATAGTTCCAGAAATTCTGGCTTTTCTGGCTTTTCTAGCTTTTCCGACATTTCTGGTATTTCTGGCTTTTTCGATGTTTCCAGCTTTTTTGGCAGTTTTGGCTTTTCCGACAGTTCCGACTTTTCCAGATTTTCCGGTAATTCCGGCTTGTCCAGCTTTTCCAGCAGTTTTGGCTTTTCTGACTGTTCCAGATTTTCTGGCTTTTCCGGGTTTTCCGGCAGTTCCAGCTTTTCCGGCTTTTCTAGCTATTCTGGCTTTTCTGGCAGTTTCAGCTTTTCCTGCTTTTCCGACAGTTCCATCTTTTCCGGCTTTTTCGACTATTCCAGCTTTTTCAGCAGCTCCATCTTTTCTGGCTTTTCTGGTAGTTCCAGCTTTTCTGACTTTTCCTTAGGATCTCTCCTCCTACTAAAACCCAAAGACAAGTAGAGGGAGGAAGAGATCCAAGTGTATGTGGAAATGGATTGAAGTCCTCTTCTATTTATACTAAAACGTAGAGGTTGAATAGACATGACTGCCGACTTAACAATTTGTCCATAACATAAATAAATTCATAACTTCATAAATACTTATCGGAATCGAATGATCTTTAGATCAATCCTACACCTCTCAATGAGAGGGATCCAATAAAATATCAGCTGCCATAAATAATATGACCCACATGGAGTTTGGCCCTAGTTGCCAATTTTAACAGGTTCCAAAGATTGTGTTCAAGTATGGGGTTAGTAAAATGAGCTATAAGGATAGACTGTGATAGACAAAGTGTAATTTTCTTAGCAAAGAACCCTTCTTATCATTCAAAGACAAAACACATTGATGTTCAATATCACTTTGTGAGGGATATGGTAGAAGACAAAAAGGTGTTGCTAGTAAAGGTGGACACTTTGAAGAACACTTCAGATGCATTGACAAAGTTTGTCAGCACTGAGAAGTTCTCTTGATGTAGAGAAACAATGGGCGTTGTAGGGTTGGATCAATGACTAAGCTCTCCTGTGGCCCCCTATGGAAATAAAACAACAAGTGGGAGAATGTTGGGTTGTGTTATATTATTTCCACGACTAGCCCCCCCATTCATTGTGCCGGGTGTAGCGGGGGGGTCATAGGGAGGTTTGAGGGAGGCAGTAGCCCCCCTCTACGAGGTCCAGGGCAACACCACGGGGAAAATATTTTTGGACCATATATTAGGTGGCAGACCTACCTATGGTTTTGTGCATGGATTTCATACATGGTTTTGGGCACTATGGTTTTCAATCCATGGTATTTCGCAGATCCGGTCAAGGGAACTACAGTTATGATCTAATCCAGGGTTAATGGATTGGGGTTTATGGATGCTTCGACATATATATATATATATATAATATATATATATATATATATATATATAATATAGTACATTGAAAGGAATATCATGAAAAATCAATCCGGTAGTCCCGGTTTTTGGATCTAGGGGAAAATCTCTGTGTATATTTGTTTTATGTGTTATGCTCTCACCATTGTTTATCTTTTGTTTTTAGAATTCACATGCAAGTAATTTTTGTACGGGGTTAAAACCGACATTCCTTGAGGATAATAGTTAGCAAAATTCTTAAGTTTGAAACCTCTTTTGGGAGCGAATTATGTCATAGTGTTGCCTGTGAAATAAGATGCATTGTTGAACATCCAGGAAGTTGGTAAACCAAATCTGGTAATGATAAATTGATCAATAAATTCAATAATGTTATGAGAATTGGTTACCTTTAGTGGAATTGCTTCCACCCATTTAGTAAAGTAGTTAGTTGTTGTAAGGATGTATCTATGTTGCTTTGAAGAGTGAGGAACGATCTCACCTATTATGTCAGGCCCCATTGCTGAAATGGTTATTCAATGTTGACCGGTTGTACTGGAAATGTAGGTTATCTTTGTCTTCCAGCAGTTGTTTGACAGGTTTTTCACTTACGTATTCATGTGCATATTTGAACAACGTTGGTCAGTAATAGCCAACATGCAATATTTTATGTGTTGTTATGTCTCCTCCAAGATTTCCACCGGCTAGTCCATCATGGAGTTCCTGCAAAACATTTTCTACCTCTGTTTTTTCAAGGCACCTTAGTAAAGAATCATAACTCTTTTGAAACAAAACATCATTGAAGATTTCGTATTTCTTTGATTTTAATCTCAAAGCCCTTTTTCTTTTGTAATTGAACTGCATAGGGGCATATCCATGTTTTAAATAAAAAATGAGATCAACATATTGAGATTCAATATCATTGAGGCTTACCTCAGATATCTGTATATCATCACCTGAATCTTCTTTTTTTGGTAAGTTGGATGCTCTAGCTAACATTCTGCAAAAACCTTGACCCCTAACAATTTTAGCTGGTCTAATTTCGACATCATATTCTTGCAGTGTAGTGACCCAATTGGCCCTTCTTTCTCCTACTTCCCTTTTCACCAGTAATTTCCTTCCTGTTGGGAATGGAACTATGATTTTGGTGTGATTTTTAAGGAGAAATGGTCTAAAATTCTTTATCGACCTAAAAACAACAGAGGCTTATTTTTCCACAGCAGAGTAATTTAACTCGGCACCTTGTAGATTTGAACTAAAAAATGAAACTGGTGCTTCAATCTGTTGATCATTGAGCTGTGTCAAAACGACATCATATGATGTTTCTAATGCAAATGTGTATAAAATAAAATGATTGGAAAAATTAGGAGTTTTCCGGGAGGGAGCGTTGATAATAGCTTGTTTGATTAGATCAAATGCTTCTCTTTCATTGCGACCCCACTTGAAAACTGAATTTTTCTTAATCATAGGTTGTAAAGGTAAAACTATTTGTGAAAAGTCAGGGACAAATATTTTTACAAAATTTATTTGACCAAAGAAAGACTGCATTGATTTCTTATTATGGGGTAAGGGGATTTTCTCAATTTACTTAATCCTTTCTAGATCAATATAAATACCCTTTTTTTATACAAAAAACCCTAAAAGCTTACCTTCGCTTAAGGCAAAATAAGACTTCTTTGGATTGAGCGAGATCCCATATTTTTTACATCATTCAAAGATTTTCTTGAGGTCGTTCAAATGGATGCTTCTCTTCCTAGAATAGACAGTGATATCATCCACATAAATAACAACCGATATTTTAATGAGTCCTTTAAAGGCTATATCCATAGCTCTTTGAAATGTGGCACCTGCATTAATCAAACCATAAGGCATTTTTTGATAAGGATATGTTCCCCATTTAGTTCTGAACGTGGTTTTTAATCTATCATCTGGATGAACTAGGATTTGGTTATATCCTGAAAATCCATCAAGAAAAGGCATGAGCTCAAAACCAACTACTGACTACAACACTTGTTCCATGGTTGGCACTGGAAAGTTGTCTTTCTGACATGCTTTATTCAAATTTCTGAAATCTATGCATATGTGAATTTCACCATTCTTTTTTCTAACAAACACTAATTGGACACCCATTTCGAATGCCTAACATGAAATACGATTTTGGCCTTAAGGAGTTTATTCAACTCCGATTTGATTTGACTTTCGAGGTTCAGGTGAAATTTCCTTAGTTTTTGCTGCAATGGTGTGTTGTATGATAGAAGTATCTTAAATTTTGAGATCAGAATAATCCTAGGCAAAGATACCTTTGTATTTCTTCAACAATCGAATGAATGATGATCTTTCATCAGAGGATAGAGTGAGACCTAGATTAATGTTATGAGGCTTGTCATCAGTTCCAAGTTTCACTAATTCAAATCTCAAGGTTGAGATTTGAATTTTTACATTAGTTACCTTCTTAAACCTGTCTTTGAGATCATAAAGATCTTCTAATTTGACTACAAATTTCGGTGTTGGATTCATCAGCCTTTTGTTTTAACTGAAGTTCATGCTCATTTTCATCTATGATTTGGTCATTGTATGACCCCTCTAATGTTAGAAAAATTACAATATCATAATCATCATTGAAGACTTGCCAATTAGTGACATTGTCAGGAGTGGATGGTCTAAAAATTAACTCAATGGAAAACCTATCATGACTATAATCCTCAGATGATATGATTTTTGATGCAACATTAGCTAATAGATCTACACTGGAATTTTGCATTCTAGGTACAGGAGAAATATTAAATGCTAAAAAATGTGATGTAAGATCCTGGACTAATGATTGATAATGCTTAAGATGTCTAGAGAGGCAACGAATAGTATTTCTTACCTATTTAGTGACAATTTCTGAATCTCTAAAAACCTGCAGATATTTTTTGTTGAGGACAATTGCTTTGTATAATCCTTGAACCAATGCCTCGTATTTTGCGGTATTATTTGTACATTCGAATTCTAATCTGCAGGCTAACATGGTCTTTTCTCCTTCTGGGCTGATTAAAATGCAACCAACTCCTGCACCATCGTTTGAGTTGGAACCATCAAAGTATAAAGTCCAAAATAAAGTATTAACTACAGGTTTATTTACAAAAATTTTACACTTGGAAGCATCTGTCGATGAGAAATTTTTAATCCGTGAGTTGACAACATTATATAGAAAGGGAGATTCATGTGCTTTAAAGTTCTCTAAAAATGACTCAGCTAAATAGTTTCCAATAATCTTATTATTGAATGCTACCAAATCATTATCACCTTCAAATTCAGTTGTGTGTTTCATGCGTTTCTCTCGGTCAACTCGAATTTGATTTGGTTTTCCATTATATGCAACCATATGTGAGACTAGTTTGTAGCAAAGTATCCATGGAGTTTTTTGGACCAGTCTCTACTTAGAATTAGACCATAGAATTTAGGAATGTCAGCAAACAATATATCAATTATTTGACAAACTTTGGGATTTGAGGAAAGTCGAATGCTAACTGAATTTATTTCCCCGAAGACCTCTACCTTAGTTTTGTCAAGCTGTACTATGTGAACGACAAACTTTTGAGGAGTGACGTTCAACTTAGCACAGAGTGTTGTTGGCATTCTATTAGAAGAGGCTCCTGAGTCAATTAAACAATTTTGAAGATTCCTATTGAAAATTTCATAGGTTAAGAGGAAAGGAGGCATGTGTGAGAGAGATTTGTCACCGACTAGGATGACATATGTAGGATCAACTTTGTTTGAAGGAGTGGGGGGTATACCCATGCCTTTAGTAGCTTGAGATACAACAACAACAAGTAGGGGTGAAGTAGGAACTGCATTTAGTTCTCTAAGTAGTATTTTCTGTTGTTGTTTCAACTTTCTAAGTACATGTATAGAAATATTGGCCCCAGTCTTCTTCATGTCGTCCATAATGTTATACTCCATGGTATCAATAACTACCAGGGTCTTCGATGTAGATAGAAGACTTGATGAAGATGGATTTGGTTGCAAAGCCTTACCAGAAGAATTTTTTCTTTAGCAATAGGAGTTGGAGTTTTGTGCTTTTAATTTCATTAAGTCATATCAACCAGCCCTTTGCTTTTGGTGCTAATGGGAAAAGCTTCTTGTTCTTCTTCGCTTGGAAGGATAAATTCCCACATCTTATTTAGTTCAGCTACTTCTTCTTCTTCAGTTTCTTCATCGGTCATTGTGTTTCCTCTTCCTCTTCTTCTAAGTCAAACTCAACATTATATATAGTATTTGGTTACTGAGAACTAGAAGATTGATTCCTCCTAAAAGATCTGAAAGGTTTTTTATCAGCAGAGGATTCAAAAACTTGTTTCTTCATTTCAATAATTTCGCTAGACATGGTTTTCAGTACTTTCTGAAAGCCTTCAAGATCAAAAGGATCTTTTGGGGATTTCTTTTTAGATTCATCTGTGAAAGTAACTTTTTTAGATTTGTTGTCTTCCTGAGAAGTCTTCTTTTCAAGAGAAATTATGTGTTTCTCTATAGACAGAGCTTCCTTCATGTTCTCCACCAATATGGCCAAATTTGCTCTATCTACAAAATTGGCTATATTAAAAGGAAGGGAAGATATGTACCACTCAATTTGAACATCAACACTAGGGGCTGACGCAGTTGAAATTTTATTAAGTAGTTTGTTAAATCTGGAGTTGAAATATTTAACCTTTTCTTTCGTCTTAACCTTTAGATTGGATAATTCATTGATGAGCGATGCAATAGTTCTATCATCTCCAAAATTATCTAGGAATTGTTCTTCAAACATATCCCATATTTATGGAGTGGGGGGGTGGGGGTAACAAAAAGTACTAGGATCCTGCTGGTCCTGTAAGAGTATATGGAAATAATTTGATTACGCAGTCTTCTTCATCGACTCCATTTAAATTGATGGCAAACATATAGTTATGAAGATGTTCATCAGATGATAGTCCATCAATAGGATTAAATTTGGGCAACCATCTTTCAGGATGCTTGGGAAGAGGGTGAAGAGGAGCTGCCATTGCTACAACACCGGGATTATTCCATGGATGTACTCACGATTTGTTTCCTGCGATTGGAATTTGAGTGTATGAGATGATAAGAGGGGTTTGAGTGGAGGAGGATATGGATGGATTTTGAGTTGAAGAAGAGGTAGGTTGGGAGCTTGGACTAGAAGAACTAGCACTAGTGGTTGGGATGGAAGTTGTTGGAATCAGTGGAGGGAATGAATGGGTTTGAGGTGGAGAATGAGATAAAAACTCGCTAGTGGATGTCTGTGATTTAGATTTCTTGGTTTTCCTTCGAAAAGAATATATGGGAAATTCAAAAGGGGAAATTCTAGTCTTATCACTTTGAGAACGAGTCAAGATTCATCTTGGTTGTAGAACAGAGGAAACACTTCCTTCAAATGACTGAGATTTTGTAGGATTTTCAGTTGAAATAGAAATTTGCTCTAACTTCTCTATCAAATTCTGAACTTCTGGAGATTCAAGGTTGTAGTCTAAAGAAGTTATTATTTGAAATTCACTAGGAGATTTTGGAGAGGTTTGCTCAAATTCTGATCTTGGGATTGTAATTCTAGATGGGGATCTAGAAGTTGGAGGAGACCTAGAGGGGGAGCTATTATTAGGATGGCTTTTTGATTTATGATCAGATCCCTTTTCCATTTACAGTCATGGCCCTCCTTCTAGTGCCAAAATGTTGAAGCCCTAGAATTTCGTTGCAACAACATGGGGGATAACCACCCGGTCTGGACCTTAGAAGAAATTCCTTTTCCGTTTGGTATCGTGGCTCCAACTAGGGATAATGGGACTAGTTTCCCAACAAGAATTGATATAATGATGGTGTTGGACTGATATAAGATATAATGGGAAATTATTTAACTAAAAATGATCTAATTAAGTAACAAATGCATACATCTATCTATTTTAACATGTATCTTAATATATAGCCAGGAATAACTCAAATCATGTGACCTACAAAGATATCTTAAAGAAAAAGGTAATAAATATCATTCAATTGCTATAAGAGAAGAAACATTTATCAATTTCTCATGTATTCAATAAGGAATTATAGCAGAAACATTTATACAAAAGTGCTTTAATGTCAAACTATAACTCGGATCTCATACATAAGACAATATAAGGAAGATTACTAATAATTCATAAACAAAACACAGTCATAAAGATAAAAGTACCAGGTATGAAAGGTCCTACTCATGAGGTCAGTAATATTGATCTGCTTCTTTTCAACTAAATATACTCTAAGAGTAGAGAAGTGCAAATTCAGTAGCGTATGCTTCAATCTCTAAGAAAATCAAGATCTTGTTCCATTTATCTCATCAAAACAGTCAGACAAGTACAAAAGTGCAATCCTTTGCAAAGTGTTTTTTATCAAATTCTAGACCCTTCTCAAATGCATGAGAGGGGTTTAAATAATACAAATTATGTATTAAAAAATAGATTATTACATAAAAGATGAGGAGGTTTCAAACAACCTTCCTCAGAATAAGTAAAATAAAACTAAAATAGAAAATAAAAAGATGAAAATCTTCTTCAATTGAATGGTATTATTCAACCTTTCGGTCCTTGAGTTCGCAGATGTCTATCATTGGCTTCACCTAGGGTGGCTGGCCAATTTCAGATCTCAATTGTCCCGTGAATACAACATCAGTGAGAGGTGGAACCATCTTTTGAGCATAATTGGTTAAACAACATAGAGTCATCCATTGATTGTGTGGTTTCACCAGAAACCACCAATAGGTTTCCCAATCAAGCTTAGCAGTTGTCCAATTGCCTCTGCATCTATTTTGGCAGTCTCTTTCCACTGTTTTTCTAACTATTTGATGTTTGGGAGAGCTTTTGGCCTGCATTCTTTGATAAGATTTCCAGTGTGAAGTTTTTCGTTCACTGCTTCAATTATTTTGTTTGTTGTACTAGCTGCCCTTTTTGCTTGCTTTAACTATATGTCCCAATCTGTGAATAAGATATCCTTGTGGCACTCCTCAATCTTTGGCAAATCGGTTTTTCTTCCTTCTTCAGATTCCTGCCAAGAAATAAAATCTGAAATCCTCTTATTGATCTCTTCATATTCTAATCTTTGATCAACCATTTTATTGGTTAATTTATCACTTGTTTCACAATAGGGATTGATCGATGAGATTCTTTGGTAGAACATTTCTTGTTGTTGTGGCAACAGAGACTTTAATTCAAGTGCCTCTTTAGTGAATTCATCTGTTTGAGGGATGTCTTTGAATTTATCCAGTATAGCCTAAATTTGGTGAATCTGTGAGTTCTTCTCTGTAAAAAAAATTTGATGTTGTACTCTCATTTGATTAAAATCTTGTTGAAGTTGTATCATCTGCATTTCCACTTGCCTGTTGGTACTTTGTCTTCCCTGCTCAAGTTTTTGTTCAAGAAGTTGAACTCTTTCTTCCTTTTATTTAAGTAAAATTCGAACTTATGTTGCCTTATCAATCGTTGCAGTTGCATCGGCGGCTGCAAATTGCGATAGCTTTGTAATATTTTTTTATGGATCAATGAGGGTGTCTTTCCATACTACCTCCGTTGATTCACTTCCAAGAGTTGTTGCTATTGATATGTCCAATTTTCTTTTCTTCCTTTTCCTTTTTACTACAGCCTTAGGTGTTGGGTTGTAGAATATGACCAATGGTGATATTTCCTCAATCTTTAAAACAATTTCTGAAGTTGGGTGTGCCGGGATGATTTCAATATCATGAGTAGTTATAACTCCTTGTATTGTTGTTTTTGGGTTTATAACCTGTTGAGTGTGTTGTCGAGTCTGAAATTGAGAAGTACCTTTAAGATTGGTCTCTATTTGGAGCTTTTTATTAAATTTCTCCTATTCCTGATCCAGATCAATAATTGTGATCTTTTTTATTTGAACCTGTGTGGAGCCAGTCTCTATGTGTTCTTTAGTTGAGGCCTTTTCGGCTGTTTCTTCAGCATTTTTCTCTATATCTTGTTGAGGGTCTTCCTCGAGGCTTCCTTCCTTATTCTGAGATTGATGTTCAAAGTCTTCTAAACCTTGAACTAACTTCTCTTGAGATTGCTCATCATAATTGTGCTTGGAACCTTCCTCCAGGATTACGTTGGGAGTAAGTTCTCTTATTTTTTCAATCTGTTATAGGTCCAAAGGGACCTTTGTTAGCCTTCTATTTCTGTAGAGGTGGAAGCGATTGAGGTCCGTCAGGTCCAGTTTTATTGATGCTAAATGTAAGACCTGTGAAAATGTCTTAGCTTGCTCAAAGATATCATCAAAATCATCGTCCTCATGAATAAATTGTCTGATTTTGACCATAGTAGTGAAGTTTTTGAAGACCTTATTAGGGTCATACTGCCAGGCACAATGGCTAGATTTAGGGATGTGATATTTTGTATCTCTTTTATCATGTTCCCATAATCATGTAATGTGAAAGCACCACATTGCACTAGGAAGGTCGGCCAAATGGACTTCTTCTGTTCTTTAAGTGTTTTAGTTATACCATCCCCCACTATTTGGTAGGCAATCTCTCTTGCCAACAATTTATCTGGAACATAATATGGAAGAACATGTGGAGCTGTAATACTCCCAAAAACTCTTATATAAGTAAATAATTCGTCACCAAACCATCTTTCCACCAACAAGATTTCTGTCTTTGCTTCCTCCGATAGCTTGGGGGCTTTCTTATAAAAAATGGTCTGGTAAATTGGCAACATAACGCCATGACAATTTTTATAAAAATGGGAGCTTAACTGTGATTCCCACAAAAACTTTATGGTAAACATGGATGGGAGTAGGATCCTTTAAAGTCCATTTTCATCCCATGTTTGTAAAATGTGAACAAAAACATATAACATCCATGACATAAGCACTCATGTAAAAGGGAGGGATAACCCGAGTGGAGATAATTCTATTGCCCTTGTATTCTCTAATGGCCATAGCCAAATTGTATGAAAAAATATTACTCCAGTTCATGATTATAGCATTAACAACCACATCAATCAATGGAACCTATTCAATAGAAAACCTGGTGGTATCATCTTTTCCAAATAGCCTACATAACATTGCAGCTGCAAAATTATGCGAGGCTAACAAGGGTGCAATTGGGTATATACCACTTTTCTCCCGCCTGAACTTGTTGGATCTAGACCTCCAACTCTGCATGACATCCATCGAGTCTTCATTTTCTTTGAAAAATTCTCAATAAAGGCTTTATCATAGATCTTCTGTGGCTCTGGGAGAAGGTACATTTGGCGTAAATTATGAATGTTCTATCCACAATGTCCACATTATCAATAATCCATCTTACCATATCCATGTATGGTAAGATTTTAGGCCTTGAAACTATCCTGTGCAGGAAAGAACATGTTGCTTCGAAATAAGAAGCATCAGAACTTTCCTCAGCATCTATTGTTGCTTTGGTTTCTAGGACCTTTGGGTCTTCTTCCTCCAGTAAATTATACAATTCCTCCCATATTGTAGCTCCACCATCCTTATTGCATGTGGCATCGGAGAAGAGTGGAAGCATGTCTGAATCCTCAGATGAAGTAGTCTTTGTAGTCTTTTTTCCTTTCTTAGCCATTTTTTCAAGCCTTATCTTCTTCGGAATTTCAGTGAAATTTGGAGAATGGAGAAAACCGAATAAAAATGCAGAGCGGAAAATACAAGCAGAAACACAATAGCACAGTAAATTCTGAAAGAACGTAAGGAAGGATATTTTATTTCAAACACGGATAAAAATATATCTATCTTCTTGAGCCGTTAAAAGATTAAATGCAATTAAACCTCATTAACTATGCGTTAAGGCCTACATGTGATTTCCTTCATGACTCATCAAAATATTTCATCGCAAGTTTCAAAATAATATTTCAAACTGGTTTGTGTTATGCATTATACCGATCATGCGATTATGATGAATCGCAGTATCACAAATCACAAATTGCAATATTGGAAAGATTGCAAGTCGCAAATCACAAATCGGGAGTAGACAAATTTAAAGTTGCTTTGATATTTTGTGATTTGCGGTGAGCGGCATACTTTTTACTTTATCGATCGTTTTTCTTAAACGAATGATTATTCCACTGAAATAGCTATTTTACGATAGGTCGGACTTTATTATAATAATATTTATTGTTCTGTCGGGTCCAAACCTCATCGCATTTCATAGTTTTTTTATGGTTTGCATGTTTGCGCCCTTTGTAAAAATCACAATGTGATTACGATGAATACTTTATTATATAAGGAATATCTTAAGCTTTAAGTTTTATAAAAAGTTCAACGCTACCTTTGGTCTTTTAAGGGGGCTTTTTATCGTGTCTCGCAGATTCTGACTGATGACTAACCCTTGTTACTTCAGATCATGTGATTTGTGATGAAGTGAGAATGCCTAGTCATAAAGGTACTTGGCTTGATATCTTAGGTTTATTTTTTATTCCAAATGTTTTCAAAATGGAAGCTTTTATTTGCTAAATTTTTTGAAAATTTTTTAAAGGGTCCCCATTTATTAATACAAATACTAACTATTTATATAACTAAATGGGGGGTTGTTGAACAATACAACAAGTTTTTAAAGCTTAGAGTTGTCTTTGCGCAGATCTAATTCTTCTAACTGTCAACTACTGCAACATCTATTGAACAGACCTTCAGTCCTTCACGAGGGTGTTTACTTGTACTTACCATGCATAAAAGACATAGAGTTACCACTTTCACGCAAAGAACTGTATATTCCTAAGCCTTTATAGCCTAGATCTTCCTTCACGCATGTCTACCCCTTTTCGAACAGCTAATTACAACATATCTATCTAACAATTCGTGAAGGTAGTTAATTACTTTTACCATGCATAAATATAGATCCCACAGTTTCGCGCAAAAATACACTTTAAGTATTAGAAAACGGATCATTGAGTGAAGATGCATAAACTTAAACAGAGATAACAAACAAGGCACAAATGCAATATATTTAATTCAAACAATATTTATTAGATTTAGCATTCAATTACAGGCTCTTTCTACCCTCCGCACCCAGCTACAAGGGCCTGCGCACTCAGTTGCGGACTTACCAAGGTCTTTGCGCACTTAGCTGTAGGACCCTTCCCCTTTCACCTAAGTACAGGAAACAAACTTTTCCTGCCTTAACACCTTTTCCTTACAATGATTCTCTATCAAAGTTAGATCCTTAGACTCGTTATGACTCAACTATATATAACTTTTTTCATTACAATACCATCGCCCGCAGCCCATGGGTGAGTATAAAAACTAACCTATCACCTACCCAAACAAGGGACTAATGCCCCTTTGACTCTTACTTATCTTCGCGCTTAGCTTCCTTATTTCGCGGAGACTATACATTCTTTTACAAAACTATTACAAAACTGTCAAAAATTGACCCTAGGGACCTTTTCCCAACACTGTTGCTGTTGCACATGGTTGTCTTTAATTTCCTAATTGTTTTGTTTTCCTCAATCAGCAAAGGAATGTGCCACTCCTCATAGTCTTTCTCTCTATTTCCTTCATCAACCTGCTCATAAAATATAACATCTCTACTCGCAAACACCTTGTGAGTAGATGGATTAAACAGTTTGTATGCTTTAAACTCATAACAATACCCTACAAATATGCATTTGATGGCCTTAGCATCAAGTTTCTTCCCATCATCCTTAGGAATATGAGAAAAATATTTCAAACCAAATACTCTTAAATGACTAATTGCAGGCTTAAAACCGTATAAAGCCTCGAATGGAGTCTTAAGATCAATGCTCTTTGTTGGACTCGTATTCTTTAAATACACTGTAATATTAATAGCTTCTACCCAAAAGCCATTAGATAGGTTCTTACCTTTCAACATGTGTGCACACTCCACCAGAGTTTTATTCTTCCTCTTCGAAACCTTGTTTTGTGGGCAGTGTGGAAATTCATCCCTGTGCATCTTTCCAAGTGCACTTCCTTCACATTCAACATGTGCATTTTTTAAAACAAGGAGTCCATTAACCATACCTTGTTTTTGTAGCAGCAATAAGCCAGGAAGATTGATATGTCTGAATTTTTTATGCCACAAATTCTCTGTTGTCATAGATTTTGAAGTTAACGCCTGATGTGGTGCGCTTGTAACATTCAACTTGTACAAGCCTCCAACTCGTATTCCTAATGCAATTGGCTTCAAATGATCCAGTGGACCTTTAATAACACAGTAAGATTTAAAAAACTCTACCTTTAAATTCTAATCTGTAATCATAGAGACAGAGATTAGATTCTTTTTAATTCCTGGTACATACATCACATTCTGAACACGCCTGATATTACCATCAAGCGATATCACCAGAATATTTCCATACCCTTTAATCTGGTATCCTTTATCATCACCAAGGTAGATATTAGCACCACAATTGGTCTCTTTAAAATTTTCAAACCAATGTATATTACATGTCATGTAGTGGAAGCTCCAGAATCCACAAACCAAGTTTCTACTTCATCATTCTCAGCAAAGAGAGAAGAATCATACATAAACATTATGAGGTCCTGATTCTTATCTTCATCAGCAAAGTGCCTTGCATGCTTCTTATGTCTATGCCAATATTCATCAATCTTTTTCTTAAAACAATTTTGAGCAATGTGACCAAATTTACCATAGTAAAAACACTTGGTTCCTGAATCATTTCTGGTCGAAGACATAACTTTAGGTGGCTTTCTCTCGGGTGTACCACCACCTTTCTGACTTGTGCTTGGTTTCCCTTTGAAAGGTTTTTTCTTCGCCATCAATGCGATATCTGAATTCTGGGGTTTCACAATCATCCACCTCTCTTCCTCTTGCATCAAGATCCCTATCAATTCATCGAAATTCGGGGGTTTCTCCCTCATGTTCAAGCCTATAATAAACATCTGATAATCATCAGTCATACCATTCATGGTAATTGTGACAAGATCAATGTTCATCACTTTCTCCCTTATATCGCCTAGCTTTCCTTTAAGCCCTTTCATCCGAGAGATGAATGTAGCGACTGATTCATTCTCCATTTTAATGGAGAGAATCTTTCTCTTCAGGAACAATAAGCGATTTGTATTATTTATCTCATACATATCCTTGGGAGTTTCCCAAATATCATTTGTTGATTTACACTCCCTGATGTGAGGGATAATGCAGTCTTTCACTAATAATTTTCAACAACACTTTCACTTTGTTCTCCCTCTTCTCCCAATCCTGAATTGCCGCAGTTGGTTCCACCTCCGGCTATAGTCAGCTTCACTTCATCCCCATTTGCAATTACCCACCACTTTGCTCCTCAAGCAGTGTCTGCAATTTGAATTTCTAGTTTGAATAATTCAACTCATCGAGCTTGTTGCTCTCATTCAAGTACGCCTCTGCCATATGATTATTCATTGTGATGAGATCAATTTATGGATCTGCCTCAAGATCCTCAACCTTCAGCTACTTTCAATAAAAAAACACGGGTGATCTTATAATGATCTTGGCCAGCAAAACTAAACTAAACCAAACATACCAAAATACACGATCTACCTTGTCATCAACACAACGACTTCGGCAAGAGATCTCGTTGCAATCAGATCTTACAATCTCGACCACATCAGCTAACACGCTTCCAAAAGTCGACATGATCTACCTATGCCACCATCCACACTGATATTCCACTCACCACGGGGCAATCTCAGTCACCAATTAAAAAAAAAACGCCAGAGGACCAATTCCATGGCCTCAAGCCACCAAGGACCAAATACTCTTAAGCTTTCAAAAGCAAAAATTCACCAATCAATGAGTTGCCACTTCAACAACACATGAATCAACCCACTTTGAATTCGCATCAATACCAAGCGAGAACCTCCACTTTGATTCAAAAACGAGAATCTGCAGTCAACCTACCACTTCGGCCACAATGTCGTGAGAATCCTTGGGGCGATATCGTCTTTAGTTTATTGCAGCTAGAACAACAGTATGCCCAAGAACACAAACTTTGCCACTGCAGCCACACCTACTTTGCCTCCTGCTTCAAGGCACCACCGACAACCCTCACGTTGATCCACTAAGGTAGACCTCATCCGCCACGATCCACTACTCCACGTCTGCCAATCGATCCACGCAGGGGTGGTGTCTCTCCGGCCCAGTGAACAACTCAAGTAATATAACAAACATAACCCACAAAATTGAATCAAGCACACTATGCCGCACCAAGCAGACTCGATCACTACAATAGCTAAGTCAAACCACATGATCTGCCAACTCACGACTGCAGCAACGCAAGTGTTCAGTATTGGATCAACACGTGAATGAGCCTCAAACCTGCATTGACCCCCGACCAATTTACTTTTTACCAGCGCGTAATCTATATCAAAATTTCGCGTTGCCTACTCCAATCTGCACGAGGAAGAGAAAATTTGCCTCTCTCCAACCACCAAGGCTCTGCATTGCCACTAAGGCTCACAATTTAGCCACTAGGGCTTTCAAATCCATCCACCAATGCTCTACACTACCACTGGGGCTCTCCAACCACTAAGGCTCAATTCTGCCACTAAGGCACTCACTTCAGCCACCAAGGCTCACCAACTCTAATACCATGTTAAAAATCAAGGAAGACAAAACTTATAATCTGAAACTAGCAACTCACTATGAGCAAGTTGCACTTGGAAACTACCCAAAGCAGAGAACGCTCTACTAATTAATCATTAAAATCAGAATATATAAGTTTACATCATAATAGGGAGAATTGGAGCTGATGCCTAGAAAATAAGACCTAATCATAATATAAGACACATGCACAACTGTGAAACAAACTCTCTCCAATAATACATATTTTCCATTAATTTCAACAAAAAACAATATATACTTTAGAAAATATAATTTAAAAAATAAAAAATAAAAAATTCTTCAAAATAAAAATAAAAAGCAAAACTTTTATAATATATCCCTGTTTTTACCAATTTTAACTTACTCTAATAATTAATATTGTAACCATGAAAGTGAATAAAGAAAATAGGAATACTGATATATAAAACCAAATATCGTAATGACGAGAGTGAACAAGGAAATAATTAACTAGTGTTTGTTGAGATTAAATCTTATAAAAGCATTTTCACTTCAAAGTTTGAAATCCTATGTGGAAAAAGGCACCCATGATTAAATCCTCAATCACTGAGTCCACTATGTGAAGCAAGTCATTCTTTAATTTGAAAACAATATTGCCTTCTTTTTCTTGCTCCATTCTTCAAAATCCAACCGCTTTTTTGTTAAAGACAATAACAATTCCCAATTTTAGACATCTTCGAAGAAGTGGGAGCTCTTGTGTTTTGGGAAATCATTAAACAATTGATATGTGCATGCTCTTGCTACATCTTCTTATATATTTTCTGCCTAATAAGATGCACATTAAAATATCCTTTGATATGTTGCATAATTACTTTCATTTGATCGTAAATGCAATGAATTGCGCCGAATAAGTAATTTCTTTTGCATTTCTTCAAACCGTGTAATATGTTGATTGGCCTAAGCTATGATCTTGTCTTTTTTCAACCTTATTGGCATGATAAATATTTACTAATTTTATTCTTTTGTCAACTTGTTTCGAAATGATAGAATCTTTGTACATTTCCATTTTACATCAATTTCAAGCTCTTTTAAATCCTCTTGGACTATTGACAAATGCGCTTTGAGCTTTTTAATCTGCACTATTTAGGAATGTTTTGAGATTTTCTCAACATCAGGAATGGTTACATTCCGAGATAAATTTGTTGATAAAACAAATTCTTTCTCTTCATTAGTTTTGTCAATTATTTTTACAAATTTAATATTTTACTGTGAAAGAATTCTCACTTGATTCTTTAACTAGTCTTTCTCCTTTTATAATTCAAATATTTTTCTAGTTTCAACATGTTTGTTAACATAAAATTTAGTCTTCCTCTCTTCAACCTATCTTCCAATTTGTTTATGTGCATTTTCAATTTTTTAATATTAATTGTTGCATGAATCATATCTTGTGACATCATATTCCTTGTTTGTTTATGCTATTCAATCTTATTTTTTTGGGAGCATATGATCTAAACCAACAACGATTTTCGAAGTCTCATACTCATGAGACTTGAGATCCCTTTTAAGGTTTTTCGACCTTTTGCTAGAAGATTGCCATTTGTAAAATACCTTTTTCATAATTGATTGATGATAGTAGTAATATTGATGGAATAGATTTTTTTATGGCTGATTTGTGAATGCAATTTTTCTTTGGTTTTATCATTAATTCAAATCTATTTCTGTAAAAACATCAACTCCTTTTAAATCTATGATCTTTTTTGAAACTTCACCACCTGTAACTCACTTTGATTGGCCCTTTGTATGTTAAATCACTAGATGATTCAATTTGAGAGATTAAAACCACTAATTTTTCAAACATACATTTTCCCTTATGCTTCAATCTATTAGATTCTTCATATTAAAAACTTATCTTATATGTTTAGTTGGAGGTTCTAGTGTATCTTCTTGCATTGAATCTTTTGACAAATTCATTTGAAATTCTACTTTTCCTATGTTGAAAATAGCAACAAGAAATGTTAAAAATAGATCCAGAAATTCCAATTTAATTTGTCCTTGAATTAAATTGTGAATTAAAATCGAATTCTATTCTCACAACAACTTGTAAATAGTTAATTAAGTTTAATTAAATTAATTAGCTTAGGAATTTCGAGGAGGAAGTCTTTTGGAAGTCATGTAAGTGTTCTCCTTAAATTTTAGGGGTCCAGTATGAGTTTAAATTGAATTGTAATTAGATAACTCAGTTTACTGAGTTACAGGCAATGAAATTAGTTCTAATTGTTTGTGGAACTAATAGAGGACTAACAATCAGTTGGTACACTGGTGGATCCACAAGTGTTACTCCAATGAACTGAAGATTCCCTCATGAGAAACTCATGCATGTCAATTCAGAGAAAGACCCAATGGAGACTAGAGTGCATGGACAATGTACTATTTGTTGTATGATTTTCTGAGTTGTAAATATCATGCATTCAATCAAAGAAATACTTATGTTTGGATTGTGCAGTTTTAGAATCATGAATTTCCTTTAAATACGAGTTATTCATCCTAGGAATTGTGCAAGGAAATAGGGGCTCGGAGAGCACCAGAATAGGCTAAGGATTTGGCTTGAGCTAGCTTGTGAGATGAGAGTTGATTATACTTGTGCAAGGATTGTTCTTATGAGAACAAGAATTATATTCTCATCTTAGATTTTTGATTAATGCCATATAGATAGTAGGGTTTTGAGTTTTGGCTTTCCCCGGATACATACTGTGTTATGTGCCATTGATTATCATCCTCTTGCTAGTTATTATTTTCATCAATCTATTGACTTCCGTTGGTTGAAAGTAAAAGTAGATTTTGTATCTTGTTTTAGTATATTACATCAGCTTGTGAATCTATAGGAAATTCTACACTCTAGAGTTTCCATCACAATATCTATTTCCCTCTTGAGTTGATTATCATCAATTGTAATAGATGAAGTAAATGTAAAATTCCCTATGATAGATTCTTCTTTTAGATTTGTTGTCGTGATGTTTGATTCTATTTTTGTAATATTGATTAAACTTCTACCCATGATTCTTGTTTATTAATCTTTATTTCCTTATATATATGATGAATGTATGGTATAGAACCAAATACAAGTTTCATGTTAGTAATCAAATTGCATGGGTCATATTTTCAAGGATTATCTTCATGAAAATGGAAAACTTTCATCATATTTTCAACAATAGCAAAAGTTGTTCTCGTTTTCACTATAAAACTTCTGTTATTAACATTAAGTAAGTTTTTTGTTTTTTTTTTAAGTAAAATGAAAATGATCTAAGCTTAACATTTGCTTAATGTGTTCCAAGATAAAAACCCTAGAAATAATCAATATTGAAAAGTTGCAAGTCTTTAAATCAAGTCCATAAACTCTCAAAATTGTGTGATATTCCAAAATATACTAATCTCCACATTTCAATTTTGGATTAATTTGCAAAACGTTTTTGCACACATAAAACATTATAGGAGGAGGCTTATTATAAACTAGCAATTTTTCCTAAAGGTACATAGGTACATTGAAGGAATATAAGATTTGGGAAGATCATCTTGAAAAACCAAATCACTAAATATAAGAACTTTTATTTTTAATAGAATAAATATTATAGAAAAAAAAATGTGAAAAAAATTGAGATATATAAAATGTATGACTGCAGGTACATTTGAGAATGCAACTTGGTGTAGCATGTATTGCTTTGAGGTAAAGTGGATTCAATGAATGGCAGATATTTCTAGCAAATAATGTTAACTTTATTGCAAAGTAGACTCTAAAGAATCAACTAAGTGTAGAATCAATTAAGCGTCATAGATGTGTAGCGACAACAAATTTATTTTATTTGCAATTTTTCATTTTAAAATATCACTCATCATAATTATAGTAAACTTACAGGCTTTGCATTCTACCATCTCTTACCAGAAGGAGTTTGGTTGTTGAAGTTATTAGAGAGATAGATGCCTTACCTCCCTCTCTAATTAAACCTATAACCTTTTAAAAAATATATGTTTAAAGTCTTTAAAAGTACTCAAATTACTAGTTTATCTTATGTAATTGTGTTGAATTTGAAAAGAATGACATATATACATCTAAGCACTTCTTCTTCTTTTTTCTCTAACAGTTTAGGTAAAATATTTGATTAAAATTTTCATTTTGTTTAATTTAATATAAATATTGGTGTATATAAAAAATACATAAAATTAGCATGTAATATCAAACCAAAACCTATAGATTATTATATCAAACCAAGAGTTGTATTCACAATAACATTATATATGAGTATAAGTCTAATGGATTATTAAATCAAACCAAGAGTATTATTAACAACAATATCATATCTAATTTTGATTATATATATATATTTTGAAATTTTCGGAAAAAAAAAAAACAATTAAGCCAAACCAAACCAAAAAAACCATATTCATTTATCTTTTTAATTTCCTAACTTACCTATTAAGTTGGAAAAAATCTTTTAACCGTAAAACCATTTTTTGTTAGTGATATTCAAATCACAAAATAAACAATCTTGGTGAGTGATAACACTACCCAAAGTACTTCGTAGAAGTAGGTTCCTAGTTGTGAGTAGACTGCTAGGGAGTAGCGATAAACCTTCGACGAATACCTTTTGAAATGTCGCCTTATTATATATATAATGGACAACGGAAAGAACCAACCACATTTGAAGCATTCAAAAGATTTGGAATTGCATGGTAATTATATAAGAAATTACGATGCTAATGATATTCGCCAGTTCACTAGAATCTGTACGCTTTATGCTCAAAATTGAATAGACCTACAAGAACATAATGACACTCTGTCAAAAGGAAGAAACCAATCTTATGAAGTAAATTAAAATCAAATCCTCTAAAGATGTTGATAAAGAACAAATATTGAGAAATGTCGGCTCCCAGGTATTCCTCTCTACAAAGATTGATCGAATTTAATTTTACTGATGTCTCCATAGGAAACCCTGGCCTAACAAGAATAACACCATAAGTCTTTTAAGTGCATTGGAGGACATGTAACTGGAATTTATTATGATTTGTGTGAATCTCGAACAAACAACCATGTTGAACTATCTACTCTTATTTGTCGTTTCAAGCAATTTGTAAACCAACGTTTTACCATATTTATTTTTAGGAGATTCTAAGTTGCTTACCAATCATCTTAATGGAGAATATCAGAATACTTCATGAAAAAACGATAATCTGTAAACCAAAGTTTTATTCATTTTTGGGAGACGCCTAATTGCTTATAAATCATCTTAATGGAGAAAATCAGAATCCTTCATGAAAATTTGATTGTTCATATATCATGGATAAGACTAGTTCTAGAAACCATTGTGGAATATTGAAATCAAAATCCTTTATGAAAAATGATATTCATATGTTATGGACCAGACTAGGTTTTAAAAAAATTGTGGAATTTAAAATCACTCATGTGAGAAGAACTACCAATTAGATTGTTGATTGGCTTGGTTAGCAAAGACATCCTATGTAAACAGGGTAGTAGGATGGTTTGGCTAAGGTCCTAACTCCCTAAATTCGTCCCAATTTCTTCTTCTATATATCAATGTGCTCTTGCTCCTGAGTTATAACTAGATCGTCTGCACATCCTCCAGTGGATGGATTGGACAAGCTACGCAGTACGCTGTCAGTCGCCACCTATCCTGAATATTAAATGCCCTTCTTTTCCTTTCTTAGCCATGGGCAGTTTCCTCGTCTACCACCTTTTTCTCATTCCCAACGCCTCTCTATTCTCGAATCTGCAGCACTTTGCTTTTCCCTCAGGTCCCAAATTCTTTGACCATACTAACACTGATAATAATAACTATAATCAGTTCCCTACTCGCTCTTCCATGCATACAGAAATAAGGAGAACCCAGATGGGTTGTTGGTTTCGGTCTCCATGCTTGCCCATTGCAATACTGAAGAGATCGAGCTCAAAGGGAGTTGCTCTGTAAGAAGTCCTTATCATGGCCTCTACGACTAAATGAGGGCGGAGAAGACCACTGCAACACAAATCGTAGCAGAGGTTGGCAGGGGACAACAAAAACATTGTTTGATATACGATCACCCAATATCTAGAACATGAAGACAACATGGCCATTGCTGGGATTGAAAAGTCAATTTTGCACATCCCAAAAGACTTGTATTGAGGTTTCGTCCACCTCAACTATCTGATTGCCCCTGAACTTCCACTTCAGGTGCTTGAGCTGCAACACCACCTTCTTGTCAACTCTGACATCTAATCTTGTCTCCTTAGACCCCCCTATGTGTCCTTCAACCACAATGTCATGAGTCCTGCCACTTTCACCAAATTGTGCCTTTGTTGTGTAATATCTCTTCCCAAACACATGCTCTCTTCTAGACATCAATGTGGGCTCAGAGAATGGCTTCCTTGCATGGATCTTCTTATAGGCCTCCTCCTGCATATCTCCCAACAATAGGACTATCTCCTTTTCACATACAATGGCCATGCAAAATCCTTCTTGTGGCTCAGGCCCACACACACATTTAGCATTACTCACATCCCAGAACACTTCCATCTTCTTCCCCTTGACATCAAAGCTCTTAGATCCATGCTTCTTCTAGAAGATCCATGGCTTCGTATCAACCTCACTCATATAATGACACCTTGAATCTTCGATATGGACACTGAGACCATGGCCCATTAGATTCTTGCGCCATGTTATGGTCACAATTTTGCAGATTTCTGCTAGTGTGGTCTGATAGAGGCAAGTTATCAAGTTCTGTGTCATTCTGCTACCAGAAGAAGAAGACTTGTCTATCAAGTGAGCACCTCCGGATTCTCCAAAACAAGAAGGTAATGCTTCAAGTATTTTTCAAATCCAATCTCTTGTATGGTGCTACACAACAAATATTTCAAAAATACAATGTATATCTATTAGATTTCAGCAACATATACAGATAACATCCAGATCTTGGCACCTACTAGAGAACTTTGATTTCTACATCGATAAAATCAATGTTAAAACTTGATCAAGAAGGTACACAGTAGAATCCTCATCCTGTAGCCCAAAATCAATGGACACAAATGCTGAAACAAGCTCTCCAATTAGAGAATTCACCTACATTCTCTAGCTCGGCTCCTAGAGAAACAAAGCAGAAAATGCAAAACCCAGAAAATATGCTAAATGTTCGTAGATCAGGCCTTGAAAATTCTTGCAATTAGGTCGATTAGATACAGAAGTATGGATTTATGAAATATAAAGAAAGCAGTCGCCCTGTTGGATCCAATTTGATAAAATTTTATGCTACCAGATGGGGTTTCTAGAGAAGCTTTGGGAACTCCTTTAGTGATCCCTTAAAACTCTCGAGAAGCTCGAAGCGCCTTTTAATGGATTCAAAATTGAATAAAAACTATACTTGAAAAAAAAGAGTTTGATACCTCTTATCCATTGTGATGGGCCAGCCCACGTGATCCGCCGTCAACGTGCTCCACTTGATGGGTGTACAAGCAAATAATAATGTTAGTCAGAGATTTTTTTGATTTATGCAAATTGTTTAATCCGTGTTGAATTAAATGGGGGTTACGGTGATTTGTATGATGGTTTTTTTGTTTGATGGACATTTGTCCCTCCTCGGGATTCTATGAACCCGCCTTGGTATAGGGTTTCACCACCTTCGCGCTCATTTGGTTCATTCATTATTCTCTCGGTCGTTTGTGCTGTGAGCTCTCGGCGGCCTCTCACAGCGTCACTGTGGATTTTCGTGTAAGAGTTACAACATCGATTCTATATGCGGAATCTGAATACTTTAAAGAATCTAAAAATGAAACTTTCATGCCCAGAATAAATAAATTACCTCCAGCCATTGATAATGCTCTTGCTGCAAACCACAGTGCACTTTTTCTTTGCTGAAACAGCACTCCAACTTCAATCCAAGCAAAGGAAAAGAATACAGAAAGCCTGAAGGCACTTCCAAGCTATGCTCTTTCAGCTAGATGGTGTAAACAACTGAAGGGGATTGAGATGCTAGCTTGGGAACCAAACAAATGAATTTATAGCCAAGCTTCCATCAAGCTTCTAATGGCTATGTGTCAGGTGTTCCACAGATCAAGGTTGAGAACTCCAGATGGAGTAATGGACCACTTCATAAGCTCCCAACAAGAAAATTAATTAACTGCAGTTGATTTCCTTAATTTAAGGAAATTACTGCAATTGATTTCCAGAAATTAAGGAAAGACTGTAGTTTACTGCCATAACTGTAGGCAGCAGTTGGAAAAACTTTAATGGAGCTTAACATTTCGTTTTTGTTTATGGTTTGTCCGGCTGGTTCTCTGAGCTGCGTGCTCCTGGTGGTCTTCACGGCTTCAATGTGGTTTCCTTTTGTTTGTTTGTGGTTTTATTTTCTTGGTTCTTCGAGCTGTATGCTCTTGGCGGTCTTCGCGGCCTCAATGTGGGTTTCGTTCTTACGGTCTTGCTTTACTAGTTCGGGACTTGACCTGGAAGTTTTTCATTCATCTGACAAAGTTATGAAACCCTGGTAAGGTTTGCTCCCTTCGTGGTCTCCTTCTCGAATGTCAACTATTATGGTATGCTTAGTATCCACCTTAGTATGTCTCTGTCTCTGTGCGTCCTTATCTCGGTACATTGTCTGTGTTTTCACGAGTCTTACAGTCGGTTGTTGGTTGTATGGTTCCTAGTAATTGTTTCTCCAGCTCCGAGTTCGATTCCTCCACGAGCTCGGCAAAACTGTGGTGGCGAGTTCCGTCGGTTCCTCTGCCAATTTATCTGGGTAAGTCCCCTGTTCTATGTTGGATATTTGTGTTCTTTTTTTCTCAGTGTCTAACGTCTTCAGCTCCTCGTGAGCAGGAAAAACAAATTAGAGTGGTTGCAGTGATGGCTTGCCTCCGTCAGGTAAGCTAATCCGATATGTTATGATCGTTCTCTTCAACTTTTCGATTCCTCTATATTCCATTTCACAAGAACTTATTTTCATTGGTCATTTCTCTTTGCAGGTAGAGCCACTCAAGGGTTTCGGCGCATGGAAACTCAGTTGTTCCTGTTTGACCACGGGTAGTGCCGTTCTGTTCGTTAGTTGTTTTGCTTGGCTTTAGTGTTACAACTGTAGAGTCGATATATCTTGGCCTTCGAGCCGCTGTCTGTATTTGGGTCTTCTGTAGTTTGTCACTGTCATTGGGTTATGGTAATGAATTGAGGACTATGGGGTTTGGCTTCTGCTTGTTATAAGTATGTTTCATACATTTGTGAACTGGGCTCGTTCCTTTGTTTCGAACAGAATGTAAATGAGCAAAGAATTGGATGACTGTATTTATGTTTCTATGAATTCAACTCTGGAATTGATTTGGCTATAATTATAAATTCGCATACCTGATGTTTACAGAGTTTGTTTGCTTATCTGGACTTGCAATTTCCGACTTTGTATCGTTTGTTCACATAAATGATTTTATAACTGATTGTTTGGTTGAGCCACCTGTAATCTGGGCGCTGTCACTTCTCCTCTGGCTTCGGTTATCTCTCCTTTCGTTTCATAACCTGTAGTAGTGTAATAATAGTATCCACGAAGTAATTTTATACAAATTATTATACACAATGCTTGGGATGCTGTAGGGATGAATGTGCACAGAAAAAATTATATTTTCCTCCTCTTTATTTCTTTGTCAGTCGAACCCTTACATTGTGCTTTGTCCCTCTTTTTAATATCAGTGTTCTCAAACTGTCACTAACTGTTGTTAGTTATGTTCAATTGGTTACATCAGTTATTCCTCATACGAAACTTTTCATGGTTGTCTAGCATATTTTCTTTTCATGTTTTTACAACAGTAAATTAACTGTCTGAAAACAATGACTCTAACTAATTCCTACTGTTCCTAATTACAATTTACTACATTAACTTAGGCAACTTAATAAAAGAAGAAAATAAATAATAATAAAAAACAAGTATTTTATCCATTCAATGAATTAACTCCTTCGTCCCCTTCAGAGACCATATCACCTTCACTTTTGTCTTTGCCCTGTCAGCCAGATGCTCCTGCATCACATTGGAGGGAGGGGTGTTTACCTAAGGATAAGAGAAAGTGGGGTAAGTGACTATCAACCTCCATAATAGCTCTACCGCACAAATGGGGAGACTTGCCCGGTGTTGTAGTGAATCAATTGCCTTAAAAGAGTATTATCTAGCGAATGAAAGGAAAGGAAAAGAAAAGAGGAGCTTCTTTTTGACTTTATGTTTTTTTTTAAATTAAATGAGATTCAAATTAAGCAAAGTTTTTCGGTAGAAATCACATAAGAGAAATTTTTGGCTGACCCTTTTGGAACCAACAAGTGTGGATCATCATTGAAATAGAGAGCAATGTAGAGACATAATTTCAAATAACCGCTATATTTGAATAATAATTTTTAAATTATAATATTAATTTATTAATACATTAAAAACAAATATTATTCAATAACGGTTATATTAAATTATTCAAAATCACAATGATGAAAATAAACTTAAGTGTTGGTTCAGGGTTAATATTTTTACAGAGCAGGAAATGTTCTGGAGGTTGAAGAGCATGGCGCTGTGGCTTAGAGAAGGTGACAGGAATACGAAATTTTTTCATAACTTTGCAAACTCTAGAAGGGAGAAGAATTCCATTTGGAAAATAAGTGATGGAAAAGGTGGTTTTATATATTCTCAACAGGAAATTTCAAAGGAGGCAGTAAGTTTTTTTGAGAAGCGGTATAAGAGATCTGAAAACAGCAGTTTCCAGGATATTTTATGGGGCATTGAAGTGTTTCCTCAGATGTTTGATGAGGCCTTAAATGATCAGATGTTTCAACCAGTTTTCGAGGAGGAGTTCCTAAGAACAATGAAATTTTTTAAAAGAGACAAATGCCCTGGCCCGGATGGCTGGTCAATAGAATTTTACATTCATTTTTTTGATCTAATCAAAACAGACTTGTTAAAGATGGTAGAAGCAACGAGGATGTCGGGTTGCATCAACCAAAAAATATCCTCCACAAATATTGCTTTCATTCCAAAAAATGGGAATGCAGATTCGTTCATGGAGTTCCATCCGATTTCATTGTGTAATATCTCCTATAAAATCATATAAAAAATAATTGCTGAAAGAATCAAAGGAATCCTATCGTCATCTTTATCATCAGACCAGCATGCATTCCTTCAAGGGAGAAATATCCTAGACGCAGTGGCAACAACTCAAGAAGCCATGTTTGCTATTCATTCAAAAAAGAAGGATGCAGTTATTGTCAAGATCGATCTTCGTAAAGCATATGATTGTTTGGATTGGGGCTTTATTAGATGTTTTCTTGCGAAGATTGGTTTGAGGATCGGCATGATAAACTGGATCATGGCATGCGTGGATAAGGTGAATTATGCGGTTATCATAAATGGGCTTCCATCGACTTTCTTCCCTGCATCCAGAGGCCTCCGCCAGGGATGTCCTTTATCCCCGCTACTTTTCATATTAACTATGAACTCCCTCAGTTTACATATAAATAAGGCTGTACAGGAACATAGATGTCGGTCGTTGCACATATGCAGAAATGTTGCAATCTCTCATAATCTGTTCGTGGATGACATCATATTGTTTGAGATTTTATGCAGAATTACATGGCTTTCATACTATGAAATTCTCAAAAATTTCCAAAGGGAAACGGGGATGCTGATAAACTGTTCGAAATATATTATCTATCATAATGACATTCAACAGGAAGATATAGACTGGTTATGTACTCTTTTCAGTATTGAGGCTTGTTCCATCAGTGGGGGAATCAAATATCTAGGTTTTTTATTGAAAGCAAACGCTTACTCATCGGCGGATTGGCAATGGATCCCAGAGCGATATTACAAGAAAATATCAATATGGGAGTACAGATATCTCTCTTTGGCAGTTAGAGTTATATTGGCACAGTCCGTATTAAGCCAATTCATTGTCTTCTGGGCTCATTTGTTCTTCCTCCCCTCAAGCATAATCAAAACAATGAATAAGCTCACTGCTAATTTCATCTGGGGAGGTCAGGAAGGAAAGAGTAAATATCATCTCACGAAATTATCCCATATTTCTCTGCCGAAGGATATGGGAGGATGGGGTCTTCTAGATTTACAATCCTTTGGTATGGCTCTCTTATGCAAATCATTATGGAGGGGTGTTTTCGAAGATGGGCCCTGGAGCAGAGCTATCCAATCGAAGTATCTAGGCAGAAAGGATATATCCTTCTGGTACAGGAAAGAAAGGATTGGTCTGTCCTATGGATCGTCAATCTGGTTAAGTCTCCATAAAATGGAAAAAAAAATTCTAAAGAATTTGATATGGTGTTTTCAATCTGGGAAAAAGATCCTCATTGGAAAACATGCACTCCTAAGTGGCACGGAGGAGATCATTGTCCCGGAATCCTTTCTCGCTTTCCTCCATAGAAGAGGTATTTTTTTCTGGGATGGTTTAATCTCTGGGTGGCTGGGTCCAATTCCTCCGTGGTGCAATGCGGATAGTTTGCAAATGATGGATGACATGGCTGCTCAATGGGACCATCTCAAGATAAAGCTCAGGAACAGTGGCATTTTTCGCTCGTTGGAACATGATGCTTTAATTTGGAAAAATGCAAAAGGGATTCAATCCATCCGGGTAAAAGATGTGTATCAGAGATTGATCAAGCAAAAATAGTCTACACCTTTTTTTATTTTCCCTCCTGTTTTCTGGACAGTGAGATGCCCGTCCAAAATGGTTTTTTTCTCGTGGTTGCTATTTCACAATAAAAACCTGTCATGGGAGAATTTAAGAAAGAAGGGATGGCAGGGACTGAGCTACTGCCCCATCTGCAGGTCCGCAGCAGAAGATAATCATCACTTATTCATAAGTTGTTTGGGTACTCAGAAGCTGTGGTCATCTCTGGAGATCCTCTTCGACATTCAGTTTCTGTTACATGCTTCTATAAAGGAAGCTTTCTTTTGGTACAGCGAGCAATCGGATTCATGCAGGACAATTTTCATCATCTATGTATGGAGCATTTGGAAATGGCGCAATAATCTCATATTCAAAGGTAAAAGCCCCCCCCTCCAGGAAATCCTCCTTGATATTTCTTTTCTTTATGAAGTTGTCCAACTCTCCTCCCTCAAGCATAAGAAACATGTTGGCATGGATCCTTATCTAGAAATCTCAGCTATGCCGAGGGCGTATTTTGATGGCGCTGAGCAAAATGGATCATGTGGATGTGGTTTTTATATTATAGTAGATAAAGACACAAAGTTCTTAATTTTTTGGAACGGGGGAAGAGGCACCAACAATTTGGCCGAGGCAATGGCCCTTGTTGGCCTTTTATACCTCTGTCTCTTTCTTAATCTTCAGGGTGTTTCTATTTATGGAGATTCAAAGATCATGGTGGAATATGTCAAGGGAAATATTACCATCTCTAGTCCTCACCTCATTGGTTGGCTAGACAGGATAAAGTTCTACTTGAATCTTCTGAAGGATGGCTCAATCCAACACATCTCCAGGGATAAAAATGCGCAGGCTGATGCTCTGTCGAAGAAGGGTCTTCTTGAGGCCCCTAGTCATTGGCATCTTCAGGTCTCCATGAAAACTGATATCTACTTCATTCAGAATTTTTATCCTTCTAACTATTAATTTCTTGTTGCAGGTCTTTAAATCTTTTTAGTGTTTTGATTCTCCGGCCTTATATATCCACAGGTCTATTAGTCTTATGATGCGGTTTTTCCACACATGAACATATCTCATAGTTTTATATCTTTTTGTGATCGATATGCTTTGGCTGATCGCATCGTTTTATGAGGCAGTATATCTCCACATGTGGCCAATCTGCTTATGCGGATCCTTTTTTGTTTCCTGTGTACAGTCTCTCTTCAGTCTTTTTCAGATGGCCCTGTCTCCCCAAATAGTATGACTATGGTTTTATTTGCTGATCCAAAACTCTTTCCGGGGTCATATGCTTTGTTCTTCAGCGTGTATATGGGGCATTTTTATATATCTTATATAAATACATAGTGCTTTTTCGTCCTTGGAAAAAAAATATTTTTACAGAGATGACAGAGCATGTGTTATAAACCATAAATATACATGCCAAATTTTGAAAATTGGCAGTCTAAAATTCCTACACAAGTAGCACACATTCAAAAAAAGCCGTCCATGACTCGACATTTGAACACTACAAGAAACCTGAACCTCTAAAAATTCCCTGTGATTCCTTTTTCCATTCTCTACCAACATTTTTACGCTCGCTACACTCTTCTCCAACTTCAAAAATCCTTTCAAAGAGATCGATATTTTAATTTCCTGGTAATTTTCAATTTGTAAGTGTCCAACAGATAATCTGCGACAGTTTGAATCCATGTGAATGATTCTCATAGCAAACAATGGCGTCCAGCTAATTTTCTATTTGTAGGTGTCCAGTTGATAATCTGCAGCAGTTTGAATCCCTGCGAATAATTCTCACAACGAACAAGCTTCCCTCTCTGCGAATAATGGCGCCTTTGCGGCAAGACTCGAATTCTGAAGCAAATATCCACACGAAATTAGAGGAAAAAGCCAACGGGAACACGAAATTACAGGCGAGGACGAAGCCTACTGGAACAACGATAGCCACGTGGTAATTTTTTACTCGACCGAGTTGGAAGAAAATGAAGCATTGGGATTCGATGGGATGAACAGTGTTGTCGAGCCAAACCCGGCAAAGAAGGTGTAATCCAGGAATATACTATGCCCATGAATTGATATATAAATATTTTGTAACCATTCATATGGTCAAAATCTCTCAAACACCCTGGATTTAATCAATAATGAAATGTAATTTTCCACTTTATTTGCTTTCCTTAATGCCAAATGCTAATAGTATCTAAAGCATTTCCATGTTAAAAAATGAATCAAATGTTCAGGGATATTATGATATATAAATGTAGCATAGTTGAATCTAATTGATTGAGTTAGTTCATTTTATCTGGCAATGGCATGGGACTATAGTAATTGAAAAATTGTCATTAATATTAGTTTGAGATGGATATCACGAAAATTTTTAAGGTACCTATATATTTTTTACAATGAAATCTGTTTAGCCATCTTATTTGGCCTTTGGCCTCTTCCCAAGAAAGGGAGACTAAAAGCATATGTTATATCTGTTTATTTTGTTGCCATTTTCATTTGTTTCCGTAGCATTTCCAATCTCTGAACTAATGCTAGAATTAGTTTGAGTAAACCAGGAGGGATCTTGGGATTTATCTATAGACCATATTATATTAACCTCATGCATGATTTACACATGGCTCAGCCTAACCTCATGCATGGTTTACACATGGCTCACACTGCCAGTGCATTGTCATTGTTGTCGACCATTGCTTCTTTATCACCCAAAGCTGCTATTGTTTCATTTCACTTCAACCAGTTGGTTGGGTTAACCCACGGCAGCGCAGAGGAGAGTTTTTAACCAGTTAACCAGCAAACCACTAGCAAAACAGGTTCGGGGCCGAGGAGAGCTATTAACCAGCACAATTAACTGTGTATAATCATGGACTAAGTTGTCGAATCTAACATTGATATGCAATCTAAGTTTTTGGAAGCTTGGTAGGGTTTGCTGGAAGTTTATCAGTCATTGTAGCCGATGCCGAAGAGAAAGACACCTTGATTCAGACGCTGCAAAGGAATTTCTTCTGATTCTTGAAGTGTCCCGCGGAGCCCGGAAGAGAGGACTCAAATGAGGTGTCAATTGTTACTGGATTTGTGGTAACAAGGCTCCCAAATATTTCATCAAGCAACTTTCAGATATACAGAAAACAAGCACTTTCAGAGGGGGGATTTTGGGTATCGAACGACGAGACAGAATAGACTATATAACAGAACTAGATAACCACTGCTTTTGACTCTACCTTCGCCTTAACTATGCGGGTGTATCCTCTGATGGTGGATAAACTCTTGCTAGCTTTGACTTTGTTGTCTTTCCTGCTTTGCGGGGTAAATTGGATACTTTGACACTGGGGCACTGCTGCAGAGTCTATTGAATATTTTCGTTGATAAACTTCATCAATCGATTATGGATCAATAATCTCACTGGCATCATTCACTTGATCATTTACTGGTCTCAATCAATTGGATATGGAAAGGGGTATGGTTCTCTAATAGAAAGGGGTGTTGTGGGCTTTCAATCTTTACCTGGAACCGGGCTAGGTTAAGCTAGCTCTATCGATGCTTCTGGAACTAAACTCGGAAAACGCTACATGGGTAGAAGCCAAGGTAGCAGGAGTCGTTGATCCAGAAGTTTATGGAGTAGCCGTTGAAGCCAAAAAGCTTCCAAAATACATTTTTCTATTTTCCCTGCGAGCTTTGTTTACAGATAACTTCATGTGGCTTCATCCACGTATTTCATGGCATGTTATGGTTCATGTGGCTTCATCCACATATTTCATGGCATGTTATGGAAAATAGAGTGCCCAGGCAAGTGGAATCATGGCTGGTGGAAAATACAGTGGGGAGGCAAGTGGATCCATCGAACCCACATGGCTTAGAGGTCATCCTTTAAATATTCAGTTCATTCAAAATTATTTGACAAATCACTTCACAAGGGTTTGTTGGGGGTGTTATAATGTTATGATATCTGCATGGATCCATCAGTGCCCAAAGCAGTACCTTCTATTTTGTACCTTCTCTAGGTTAGCAAACATGCCCGGGAATAATGATTAGGTAGTTTCTTTTTTAATTTTTTGATTTAGATGAAAGTTTAAACTGTATCCAAGAGAACTCAGTCCATCCTTGTTTAAACAGTGTCCAACAAAACTTAATCCATCCTTGCATGACTCAATTAACTAGTGTCGCCTGACTCAATTTACTAGTGTCATTTTTCTTTGTGAAGGGCATCCAGAGACAATAATTTTCTTTGTAAAGGGCATCCATTGACAATATTTTCAAAGACCCTCAACAGGGAATGCTCGCTCTATTATTTGGTCAATCGCCAAGTTGCTTGTCTTATTGCATAACCTACAACTTCAGAGAAAACTAGGTTCAACCATACGTACCCAGACATAGTTACTGGTTTACAAATCTACTCACCTTTTTAGAGTATTTAGAACTAGCATTGCTTGCTTTATGTTTCAGACAAGGGAAAGGATAGACATCCTGAAGGAAAGGAACGCCAGCCCCAGACAGTCGGACAAGGTGGAGCCTATGAAATTATTGGAGATTGAAAGACAGTCGGACAAGGTGGAGCCTATGAAATTATTGGAGATTGAAAGTGACGCTTCTTAGAGAAAATAATTTCCAAGAATATTATCTCTTTTCTATGATTGGGTTCATGTTTCCAGCACTTTCGTAACCATTGGTTCCTTGTGTCTTTGTAGGACACAAACACACCAGACTAAATCCTTCCTTCTTCTCCTTGCTTTGAACTCTAGCAACGCGAACAAAGTAGCCAATCTTTAACGGAGTTGTCTATAATGCGACTTTTTGGAGATTCTGGTGACGGAATCCGGCAGAAGAAATGAGGTTAAATCTTGATTTTTAGCAGTTAAAATGGTTTTTTAACTGCATATTTGGATTCAGCGCCCTGAAAAACCCTCGGAGCCATTGATTGTGCAGAAACTAGCTATCAAACATGGGATTCCAATGAATTGCTGCCGGATTTTGACCGGAGAAATCTGCCAGAAAGACTTTCAAAAAGTCGCGTTATAGACTACTGCATCTTTAACTCGGTCGAGTACTAATAAATCATTTTTACAGATCGATTGTTCTGTATAGTGGGTGTACATCCTACAAGATGCAAGGTAAGTTTGCCATTCTTTCACTCTTCTGTGTCTTTTAAATTATATTGCTTATAGAACCCATGTGTGAAAACCTCATCCTTGAAGTAGATTTGGTCCAATTGCTAAGAGTTGGCATTTGCCAAGGTCAACATTTCATGGAACCATTGTATATGTACTAAATGCATATATAGGCTTCAATAGAATAAGCAACCGTATATGGCTATTCCCAGTTTGTTGGTTACAATAGAATAAGCAAACTGTATATGGCTATTTCTAGTCTGTACTTCTATTGCAATTTGCCTAGATAGTTTAGCTTTTCATGGGTTCCTTTTTTGGCACACACTTTGAGAAATTGAAACAATGGTTGATTGTGGTAAGTTGCTTTCTTTTCAGGAATTTGAAGCGAGTGGAAACCCTGAATGTTACTTTCGGGAGCTTGTTTCGCTTGCCAAGGAGGATGTGCAAAGAGGAAAGGTTAGTAATTATTATCATATTTGGATGACGCCTCATGGAGATGTTATATTTATCCCATATCTTGGTGAAAAAAATTATATTTGTATGGTTAAAAGGGATGTCATTGTCTTCCCTTCAAAAATTACATTCTTAGCCATGTTATATCAAAATAGTATTCCAACCTACTCATGTAAAGTCAGGGAAAATGCATGAAATATAGCTTAGCAAAATTTGTTCCCAAGGATTCAAATGCGCTGAACATTGAACAGATATAGACTTTAAAGTTCAAAATACATTTGTCAAGCCCAAGCCGCCCTTTAACTTTATCTACAATGTGTATATACAATTATGAGTACAGTCATAATATATTAGTATTATTATTTTTCTTGGTCTTGGTTGCAGAGAGAATTATAGGTTTTCCTCCCATTTTTATTGGACCCTGGTTTTATCAGCCTTTCTAAGATGACGCAGAACATATTTTGTAGTTAGTTCTTGTATTTAGTTCTTTTCAGTAATAGTTTCCTTTTCAGACACATCATCTTTATTCCTATTCGGTATCGTGCATGAGGTTGATGCTAGTGACACTTCTGCCAATGTTTTATTACGGTCAGAATTTGAGTTGTATGCTATAGCAATTTCATTCCAAGGACACGCAGTAGTTGTAACTTCATTGTGTTGGCATTATGGCTAAAGTGTTGTCCTTGATGGCAACCTATTCAGGTGATGGATCACTATACAACAGGACAGTAGCAGAGCTTGTGTACAACAGGACAGTAGCAGAGATT